>JAQFZX010000585.1:0-51832 GCA_034682405.1 Hydroisotoma schaefferi | reverse complement strand
CTTATGGAGATATAACATAGTGCAGTTTTGTAAACTGTACTGCAACTTTGGTGTCGTCTTTACGGCCCGGTACTTTTGAAATCACTTGTACCTCCATTGTTATCCTGTCACGAAGAACCTACCTATACGGAAAAAAGTAAAGAAGGAGCTTTTGCCATCTCAAATAGTCAGATTGTTGCGAAACGCAAGCCGTCAGTCAGCTAAATGTTTAGAGTACTATTCTATACTTTAAGGCTAAATGAGCTTAATGTACCAAAGTGACGTCACGGAAAGTACGTTTTTATACCGTAAGTACCGAATTAATTCCCCTGGTCCTTTTATTTTAGCGAATCCGGCTTTACTATAGGGAAATTTAATCTAGGGAATTGTTTAGACGGGGAATTGCTTCAACTACCGTTTACCGTGGGGAATGATAACGGGAACGGTAACTATTTAGAGAAATACGGTATACATCTTTGACCTTAACAGCACTTTTAGAAAAAGAGCATGCAAATATAGTTGATATAGTCAAACAAAAAGCCATGCTTGAACCTGAACCGTATATTTAGCTGTTGTTGGATGTATCGGAAAGCTTTCATGGTTATTAGAACTGGACGAGAACTGTGAAACATTAATATTGCGAAATCACCACAGATTTACTGCCATCCATGCCGGATAGTTCGAGACATCTACTTGACTTAAACACGGTATTTTTCTTGAAGTCAACCAAACGAACTGGGTTATCATATCATCATTTGTGTGTAGCTTAATCTCTTAACAGACTCCTTACTTTACTCCTTTGTCCATACGTTGACTGCACAACTTAACAGTTTAAAATGGATTTAAGTATTCAAAAAATGTTAAAGGACAAGGAGGCTTTTGCTACCAATTTCGTTTACAATTTAGAATATCATAGCAGCTCAATATGCAGGCTCACATTATGATGATTTATGAGGAAGACAGTTGTTAATTCTTTACTGAGTTTCCCTAGGTTTACCACCATCCTAAATGCTTTAAACCAACTGCTAAATAACTTCTGCAAGTTGCTTTGTTGTTTCCATTATTTTAGATCACGCAGACTTGTACGTATACTGGGATTTTACTGCGATCGGTGATCAAATTTAATTGTAACTATTATTATACTATTTATTGCACGTTTTATGAAAAAATAAAATCTTTGGCCGAGGATGAATTCATTTTTTGGTTGGGATCATATTCGGTTGAAGATTATAATTATTACGGATAAAACTAAGAAGGATAGGATAACTTGGCCTTTTTCCCCTTCAAGATTTTATCTAATTTTGTTTGGTTATACTTTCCTTTAGTCGGTGTCCACAAAAATTCATAAACCCTGGAGTTTTTTTAGGATTATGTTATAGAAATTTTACTAAAACTACAAGTCCTCAACAACTTAAAAAAGTTTTAAAAAGCAGACCTTCCCATGTGTTGAAATTATTTAATCTTCAATTAAATTATGGATAATATGCCATACTAAATGCAAGTCGAGGAGGCATAAAATTGATGCATATAAACCAGTTGATTACATGTTAAAGAGATACTGATACATGAAGAAGTGATTTGAAGCAAACCTATCATCCACAAAATCCCCAATGTAATTAACAAAGGATATGCTGTTTAACGCTACAGAAATGCATGCTAACTGCGAGGTCAAATTCGTCAAATGGATAAGACTGACCATTGATAAACCTTATTAATAGTTAAGGATCATCTCAGCTAGATAAATGATTGAGGTTTCTTCCATAGTGTTCAGATTTCACTGAGATGTAAATTTATAACCATAAATAGACAGATACCTATAGTGAGAACGCATTAAGTACATTGGACGCATGTAAAACCTATTTTTTTTACTCCATCGTCTTTCCTTGCATGCTTATTTTGATTATTTTTTATTAAATATTAGTAAATAAAGTTATTTATAGTAAAGTAACGTGACTGATTGCATCCACCTTCATTAATAGAGTTGACAAATGCTAACAAGTCGTCCAACCTCCAAGATTACCAGCAAAAGACCATCATTGACGGACAATACTAAATTGTTCACCCTTCTTGGTGACACAAGCTATCAAAGTGTTTGTTGGCTGGTGCCAGACGAGACCTAAAACATCCCTTCACTCAAAATAATTATCACCTGTCAAGCCAACCTAGAGACATATTTTTAGCTCTTTTTTATGTCTCCAAACCTTCTTTATTATCTGTAGCGATTACTATAAAAAATATTCTTCATCCATCCATATACTTAAAAGCCTAAAGCTAGCAGAGTTTTACAGCTTGGCTTTGTGTTGGTATCACTGCTGTCCAAAAACGATTCACTGTGCCATTTCGTTTTTAAAAGTTGAATTAAGTCATTACATTGGTTTTTGTGGGTAAATGCACGAAAGTGATCGACCTTACAAATATTTTTTACACACCCCCAAATTGCTTAAGTATTGGTTAGTAAGAGGGTAAATGCATAAAAATTGGCTTGACGTTTTCCTAAACTGCATGTTCAAGATTTTAAGAGGCTATTAAAAATATTTTTCCTAGACTAGATTCATACACTCAATGCTCATTTACTTACTCACCATTCCGAATAGTCATAAACATTCATAAAGGTAGGACAAAGACAACCATTAAGCCAAGAAATGGCGTCCACTGAGCTGACAAATTATTTACACTATTAAAAGATTACAGACAAGTTTACTTGGAAAAAGTTACAAAAGAACCCTTCCCTTCCGGCTACCTGGGTGCTTAAGCATGGCAGGCGACTACGCTAAATGTTAGTCTAAGAAAGCTGCATATTAAACGGTCCAGAATTGTTTCTACTAATGATGACATGTTTATTTCTAAGGATTGAACAAAATTAATGACTAATTTAAGCTCAAGTCTATATTTCTACCCTACTTTTAATGCCCTAGAAATGTAAAAAGTATGAGGAAAAATCAAAGGTAAATGCTCAATGGCGCTGCTATGCTGGTGAAAAAAATAGTTGACCAACTTCCAGACTAGGAATGCTTCTAGATAAAATCTTCTAAGCTCTTCAGCTCTTAAATTTGTCACTTAACGACATTGGATTTGAGCTTAAAGCCTATTTAGAGGGATTTTTCTAATCACCAACGCAATGGCCCTCAGAGCAATCGGACAGATGGTTCAAGTGTTTACAATTTAAAATAGGGATGAATCAACAATTGACAATAGTTCCCTATAGTGCTAGCCGATGATTTCTAAGAGGTTTTTAGAAAGAACGGGAATTGGGACATAATGGTTTTGCTAGAAATCCGTGACAGTAGTCGTCGTAAGTGATTGATTGAGAGTTTAGGATTCGAGGTGTGAGTCCAAAGCAGGGGAGAGCTGCCTTAAATGCTTTTAGAGATCAAAAATAAGTCCTTGCAACAGTCAAGTAAACAATTGGCCTGTCTACTTGTTTTGGTTCATTTATTGACTCCCATCATTCAATATCTAGATTTAGTTAGACATAAATCTATTCACTTCTTCCATCATTTCAAAGGTACTAACAAAAAAAAAGGAAATAAATATATTTGCTCCACTTTTCTTAAGCCTCTTTTCTGTAAAAGTGCTCTAAAGCTGCAGTTTTTATTCCTTTGACAGTCAAACCATTACTGGACGACTGGACATTATTTGAATTCGTTTAGTGATCTCTTTTGATTCAACTAATTGTTCCATATTCCACAAAAGTCTGGAAGCTGTTCGTTACAAAATCTTTTATCCTGTTAGTCTTTCATGCAAGCAAACAATATTTAATGGCTCATGTATTACCTAGCAAAGTTTACTTAAACAAAATTCCACGAGACTACACAACAAAGTGACAGTGTGACTTGAAATATATGCTGAAAGTTATCTTCTAGGTTCTTTGAAAGGTGGAACACTTTTTTACTATATGAACATGAAGGATATTTGTGTTGGAGACTTGTTCTCTGTCAAATGTCACATCCCTGATAGTCTGAAACTCTCTTATCTACTGATTATGAGCTTAGAAACTGAAGTTATTCCTTTGTATGTACTTTAGTTGGATTTGCTTAAGGGAAAAGAAATGTAGAGGGAGGGTTGCGTACAGAGATGATTTTGGATCGCGTAGTAAGCTTCAACTCATCTTCGAAGATAGGGTCATATTTAGCATCTTGAGCTATGGTAAGCAAGAAAAATTAAACATTTAACCTGACTAAAGGTTGTAGGTGATAGGTGTCATAAAAGTGTTGGAGCAGAAGCAGTAAATCTTCAGAATTGAAACAACAGAAGTGGTCGTCTTGGGAGATCTGACAGGGTCGGGAAAGAATAATTTCCTCGAGGATGGAAAATGAGCAGATATGGTCCATTGTACCGTACCATAAAGGATTTGTCCTCTACTAAAGTAAGCATCCTGATAAATTTTTAAGTAGTCAAATAAATCGAGTAAGAATAAGGGTTACAAATAAATCTCATAAGTATGCATCTACGAGTTTAAAAAACGAATTAGAAACATATGCAAACAATGTGCTTTTGAAGATGTAGAGTACTTAAGGACTCTCGTCTTAGTTTGTTAGTTCTGTGTGCCCCTTGTGAGATTCCCCTATTGCATAAAGTTATGCCCCTCTCAAACTCTCAACAAGGATTATTTATTCGAAGGGACGCAGCAAGAAATTTAAGTCTTTTCTTTTGAAATGACTCGAGATTTTTTCCCCAAGATAGTAAGGACTAGCCATAGTTTTGGATTGGTTGTCACAAGATGAACTGTCCCATATTGGAACCATGTACCTTGTCACCGTCCAAATATTCTTAATGGTTATGGTTAGTTAGAATTGGTAGAGGTTATTATGGGAGTGGAAATTACAAGACCGGCTAGTAATATCTATTATCCCTGCCTCTATTCTTTCTCCTACCCTTATTATTGTTGCCCATGAAGGGTATTTCTCAATGTGACAATCAATTACTAAGTCCTCGTTCCCTACAACACGGACTTTGTGAGTTAAGTAAACTTTCTGCTGAGTTATACGCTGCGAGTCACCCTAAAGTGTGCATCCGTGTTATTATTATTAGGGGCAGACTGTTGTTGTCCATGCCTTTTTATACCGTAACGACTTAAATCTTCCAGTATTTAACTTTATATATCCCTTGTCGTCTTGTTCTTGTCTTGCTCGCCTGTAATAAGTTATACAGGCTGTAAGGAGTAGATATTCAGTATTTGGTTTCAAACTGGCAGCCAGTCACACTACTACTGGAAAGATATCCATGAGATGAGAGGCAGCCAGTCAGTTAGGGTTGGTGATCGCTTAAGATTAGTGGTTCACAAGGTTTATCCATCCCTTAACTTATCCTTTCCTTTTAATGGTGAACAGAACTATTGGAGTGTCTTCAAAAAAGCATGTCCATAGGGTTCTGAACTCCTCAGGAGATTCACTCAGTTTACAAACTCTTCTCTTGCCGTCCTCATCTCTCCCTCGGAGACGTTTTTTGTACTTCAAGACGTTTGTTGTACACGTCTTCTGTAAAGACCATCATGGCTAGATAATTTGAACCCATCTTCATGTAACGATACATTAGCTCCAAGGATGTGCTGCATCGTACCCGGCCGATGTTAACCTTTTGGTTACAATTGGTTACGGTGAACTCTTGGGAAAATTTGTTTATTTAAACCTGCATGACCATGGATTCAGTAGCATAACAATTTAGTAAACATGGATCAGGCATCCGTTCTTAATTGAGATTGAGAAGATGTCTTAATTAAGGCTACGACTAAATAGGTACAAAAGATGTCTGCTCCAGAAGATCCTAGGATGAAAGAAGACAGAGGATTCGTTACGGAACTTTGAGAAATTGTTCCATTATAAACGAATCTATGAAGATCGGTTTTTACTCAAAGTCATGGTGGACTCTTCTGTACGCATTTACTAGACGGGTTAAAGTTAGTAAACTGAGTATCAAGTTAAAAAAGCTGTGACGGAATAATTAATGTGTAAAAGTAGACTAGTAGTAGACAGTTGTTTAGCCTATCAGGTTCCGGTTTATGTGTTGGAGTGAACAGTTTTATTAGTTTGTGCTTAATGACCGTTCCCTATGTGCAAGGGTAAACCACCAGTGTTTATTTGGTATAGATTTTTATTGATTCAACTGGGATCTGTTGGAGACTTTAGTCAGACTTCTGGTAAGTTTAATACATGTTTGCATATATTTATAAACCCCAGCAAAAACCGTATGAAACAATAAGGAAGACGAATTAAAGGTACGAAGATATCGTGGAGATCAAAATGAGAATTTGAAGATTAGAAATATGAAATTCTTTTCATTCGTATTAGAAGTGGGAATTCCTAAGTATTAATAATTACGGAGAAATTATCAATAATAATTCTGACCATATTGATAGGCATTATTACCAGAAAATAGGTTATTCATAATTCTTAACTGAGAGTTGCATATTTTACCCTACTTTATCTTGAGATTAATTATGAAAATAAAAACGTCAAAGTTGACATTTATTAGAATGAGATGCATACACAAGCCCACTATAAGCCGAACGAGCTTTAAAGGACCCTTTTACTTTAGTTGATAGCTCAATAAAGGAATCCATCGTCTTATTTGTTTCAAAGAGTGTTTAGCACTCGGTCTATGGAACGGTTGATTTACGATGGGATAAGGAGGAAGGCTGTCTATAATAACAATTATAGTAATAACACGCCATCCATAACCGAAAGGTATACTTAAGTAATCCAATTTACTCTTGCGTTTCTATTGTATGATTATTTCAATGAAAAGTTAAGTAAACATAGTTCAAGATTCAGTGGATTTATTCAATATCTACAGACCCACTAAGTTGGTGGAAGAACTACTTAAAATGTCTCAAAATCTTAAAACACGATAGATTGATGTTGGAGTATTCATGTTCCTCCATCCCATCCAACTGAAGGCAAGCCCTTCAGCTTGAGAAGGTATTTTATTAGGGAATTGTAAAATATCTTGAACAATTGGGGGGTCCTTTTGTTCCCTGGAAAGGGAAACTGTCAGTCAAATGTTTCACCATGAGGCCTTCTCAAAATAAATTTACTTTTAAACAGATTTGTTCCTCTAAATCCTTACTTTCATGCTTCATTACCATTGTCCAATAATGCAATGGTGATATTACCGTAAGGTTAGATTTAATGTCCCAGGGGCTTAGCTGATTAATTGTTCATACTCAGTGTCTGCATCTTGAAAATAATGATGCACGAGGGTTTTGGAATATCCCAAGGGAATCAATTTCAATAATACGGTTTATTTACCATCGTACTCCTACTTAATAACTTATAATGCAACTATAACCATTACATGTACATTAGTAATGCAATGCTACATTATGCCCGTAATGCATTCTATTAAGAGCGTTTTATGCTTAAAACCTACCCTTAGTTCAATCTTGCTGAATATTTGTAAATATTGTGGTCTGTAAGAACAAAATCTGTTCATAATATTTTACTTTTATATTTGACGCACAGGATGATATAAAGATCTCTGGAAAGAAACCTTCGGAATGTTTATTATGCGGTGCACGGAAGTTCTTTTGGTTTTAACGGTCTTGTCTTCGTGGACTCGGATCATTAATGCATCAACAGCTCGCGGTAAGCTCATTTTTCCTGATTTATAGAAATGATAAAAGATTATGTAGGCAGTATTTATAGACTTAGCTTGCCACTAAGGTTCCCCCTAATATCCATCTAACTAGGTTATGGTTGAAGTTTTTAAAAAAAGCCTAAATGACTAAATCAATTTGATATCGTGATACCGATGCGCAAACATATACATCTTTGTTGGCAATAATAATGAATACTTACTGCTTGGACTTCTGAACATGAATGCCACAGAAACTGTCTGAAAAACTTGTAAATGATGATATTCATATCAGAGGAAAGTAAACCTTTTGCTGCAAATTAAAATGAAATAAACTAAGGACCTGAACAGATCAAGAAGGGTATTATTAAGTGGCAAAAGCAGTAGTGAGTGAGCGAATGAGTGTTGTACAGACTTCTTGTAAGTAAGTAAATAATGATTTGACACAATAATGCATTTTTTATCTCGGGGGTGGTGTACGTAGGATGCGTGAACAGTTCACAGCTTAAGAATCGAATTTAATTTGGAATAAACCTGACTGATTTTGTGTGCGAGTTAGTCCAAGGATCAACATCAACAACCTATTTGTCTGCGAGGATAACAATTGATGGTGTTGGTTGTTAAGACTAGCTGTGTCATCCTTGTGGAGCAGGAATTCAATAGTAAAAAACGTAAAGTTAAGTTAGATTCGTCTTCATTGCATCAAATAAATTCATGAAAGCATGCAAGCATGACTTACTTCAGGCGTTCAGGCTGGAACGGGCATAATAATATTTATTTTATGGAACAAATAATGGACATATTTAAGTTGGAAGTTATGTTGAGGTGTTGTACTTATTTCTAGCTTAATATATAAGATTACCTTACAATCCTTTGCTTAGAGCTTTCTTTTACGGAGAAAAGTTTTGACAAGTATTTCGGATTACGCTTTTAACTGCTACGCCTCAACTGCTATTTTTGCTCACACAAAGGACATATCAATCAAACGACTGCATGCCATGAAGCATGACATATGTTGTCTTGCAAAGTTATAAAAGTGAAAAAAATGAAGAAAAGCCCCTTCGTTTTTAGGAAATTGGCAGTAGGATGTGTCGTCACTTAGTCAGTAATGCCAAGCACAGTAATATTTTACAAAAAAGGTTGTTCTTTTTGGACGATTCATATTAATATGAATCTTGTAAATCCGCTGTTAATTATCAGTGCACAAACATAAGAGTCAGTTAGTCTCTTCCTCTAGAAAATTAGAAAGGTTTTAGTTCAATAATGACTTTATGCCAGCTAAGGGAAGAAGAAAAGTCGGTTGGACGAGGGTTCAAAATTTAAAATGCTCTGGATACTTTTGTAAGTTGGTTATAACTGAATGCTGATGTTCAGTTGTCATTGTAAGCCTTACTAGATCTTAAAATAGACGATGAGTAGAAAAAAGTGCCATGTTGAGCCACTTTACTTGGACAGCAGGACAATCTGACAGGGAGCCTTGATCTCAATCATTCAAAAAAGCAACACAGTCATCACTACTTTTTATTGTTGAACCGTCTTTAGCGTTAGCTAGACATTTATTGCCTCTTTGCCTTGCTCACTTCCTACCAAGACTATTTTCCGCAAGCTTCCCAAGCTTTTTAAAATGATTTTCCTCGTCACCGATTTTTGGATTAAACACCTCATGAACTTTAAAAAAAGATGATTAGTTACTGGCACGATTATTTTGTTATAAAACAATCAGTAATCCCTCAAGATTACTCTCTATCGACCTTCAGTAATTAGTGAGAAGCGTTAACTTAGTTCATTGAGACTTTAGGGCTAGAATGACTCATATGGAAGATCAAAACCGTTCAAACTTTTAAACTCATGCATACATATTCACTTAAAACTTCCAATAGTCTTCCGCTTACAAGCCGCGTCCACAAGTTTACACCCGCAGTGCATCACCGGACTTTCCCAATGTTATATTTGTAACGCAAAATACAGGCAGCATTACAGCCAGTACATTTAAGATGAAAACGATAGGGTTCTTTTGAGAGAGATAAATGTAAATCAGGAGGAACCAAGGGAGTAAATCCAATTGATGTTTGTTTATCTGAGGCATTATTTATGTGAATGTGTCGAGCTGATCCTCATAGTTAGATTAATGTGGACAGAAAAAACTCACATTAAACCAAGAGTTAGTATTATACGGAATACGGAATGGAAGAAGAGTATATGACGATCGAGTATGGATGGAACAATGCTAAATAGAAATAAAAGTGGTAGTGTCATTTAGTTTCATGGGCCTGCCTTTTTTGTATGCAATGGAGAGAAGACACAAGTTCATTAACTAGTGAAATCTATACCACCTGAAGGAAGCTGCAGGGAATAAATTAGATCTCTTCCACAGCCCCAGAAATCTATACTATGCTAAACTACTTAGTGAAACCTTGGTCGTGGTCATGAAAGTAAGACATCCTATTTCCCGTATTAATTCCTCCGGGGTTTTATTGCTTCAAACCAAGATAAGCTAATTATACCGGGGTTGAGGTCTATTCTGGGGATAGGGAATTACTAAGATAAACCAAATTTCATTTCGACCATTAATATTTTCATACTTTAGTAGTTTGCTAAAAGTGTGCCCTAAAATGTATGATTATTTCAAATAACGCATTGACATTTTACGAACGTCAAATAACTCGAAACCTTTGGGGAAGTAGCAGTAGCAGTGGGGAACTATTTCGGGGGGAATCAAAACGGGAAATACGATAGATCAGTTCTGAAAAATGTTTTTTCCTGTTCCGATAAATTATTAAGACTCATCTCGAATTAAATTAAATTGCTTACTTAGTATACTGTACAACAGCGTCCCACAAGAAATACATTAATGTATGCAATACAAAACATGCCTGGTTGTTGGTTGACTGGTTGTTGGAAGAAAACGATTAAAGCAAATAAGAATGCTTGCTCGTCACAAGACAGGAATTAATACAAAGACTTGCTTTTTAGGTAAGTTAGTAGCATGACAGTGCCATGAATATCACATCTCAGCCAGCGAGCCAGCACACAAATCTCCATATGAAATTGCTTCTTGCACACAGTGATACGAATATTATTACGAAGATGCTCAAGTTTATGCATCTCCATGAATCCCTGGAACCCACGACAACAGGCAGTTATACCTTAAGTTACCTCAGTAGCATATCATATCATGAGACATGGGATATTGTATCGTAAATCCTGTGAAGTCCTAAAGTTAAGCAGCAGGTTGAGGTTGAGAGATCCTATCCGTGTTTGTGATCACATCAAGTCCACAGAGAATAAAAAGTTTGACAGGTGGCTTCTTGAAAATCATTACATCAAATTAATACACAGTACAATATATTTGAAGATCCTTTACTTCGTGGTTTCTGGATGATATGATGGCATGGATGGTGGGTTAGTTATGGTTTTATGGTATATACATTGCGTGAGAAATTATGTATCCATCTTCGGTTGCATTGTGTACTTTAAAAAACCCTAGTGGAGTTCTTATCCAATATTTCAATTGCCACTTGTTTACCCATTTTTTAAGACAAGGTTATGATCTCCAGGCGTTTCATTTTCCTTTTTATCTTCATGATTATTGGACCGAATAGAATGGTTAAAAAGAGAACGGATTATAGATTTTAGTCCATTTGATTTTTGAAGTGTGTTGGATAGTTCTCAGTTTAATCAGGCATAATGACTTTTTGAAGCTGACATGCATGAGATTCCTCTCTGAGCAAACGGTATAGTTAGTAATAGGTGGGATGTGCGAGGTGCCTGTAAAATTTCATTTTTATACGAACAACTAAACGTGTCATAGAATTTGAAAATCTGAAATCAAATTAAATAAAATCGAAGGAGTATCTGAATCTAAGAGAATTCTTTGACTTTTTTTTAACATTTCAGTGTTTCAAATATTGGGCTACGAGGATGTGGAGCAATGTTCCTTCGCGTAGTTTTCTACTGCATATTCCTTTTACGAGAACATAGTACCATGGCGACTTGGAATCACTAGAGTATTACAGAAGTTGGTTTAGAATGAAAATTAAGCACAGACTTATAGCCGGTTGGTGTATAAGTATTTTAGAGAAAATGTAACATAAAACGCTAAGAGTTAGAAAGAGTGTGTTGTGTGACTGCACATGTATTGAATGTCGCTTTTTACGAATCTGAAATGATGTCTGAAATAATGGGCG
Source organism: Hydroisotoma schaefferi (assembly GCA_034682405.1). Taxonomy (NCBI): domain Eukaryota; kingdom Metazoa; phylum Arthropoda; class Collembola; order Entomobryomorpha; family Isotomidae; genus Hydroisotoma; species Hydroisotoma schaefferi. The sequence goes on along the minus strand of JAQFZX010000585.1, from coordinate 40,094 downwards.
TGATAGGTGTTTGTGTAACTTGAGCAGTTTCCACCCTGACAGCAGGATATTTGGATTGAAAGGCAAGATTGGAAAATAAAAGAAAGACCCAGAGAGCAGGAGAGGGAAAAGGCCCAAAATAATGTTCTCATGATGAATGCACAAAGACTACTATTTCAAGGGTCTACGATCAAGTCAACTTGAATATGTTCAAGAATACATGTGGGTCTTCTTATTTCTTCAAATAAATCCTCACTCACTCACTCACTGGTATCGTTCTTGTCCTGATCTGACACCTTCCTTATTCTACCTAATTTGAGATCTTCAAAACCAGTACCCATATAAGATAATGCATCAAGTCACTTAGCATTCAACACTTCCGAACAGCTAAGTACTTGTAGGTAGGTAATAATTATGAGAATTTCTGCTAGAAAGATAATCCAATGCTAAAGTCAAAATAAGAGAGAAAAAGATCTCTTTGACACTTTCTAATGTTCGAACCATCCTTTTGGCTGGCATAATGTCTCCAAAAAGTAATTGTTTCTTTTAATCCTAACGCTTAAAAATGGAATAGATAAAGTCTTTTTCATATCCTGACATACTGATCACTTAAAGGGTTCAATCCTGGCACTTGTAACGGTACATAATAACTAAGTATATCATCGTCAGCTTCTCTTTGGTTTAACATCCTTAAATGCCCTGGGTGGAAGTGAGTCAGGTTAACGTTCAAAATGATCCCCCGAGTAAGCAAATGAGTAAGTGGTAGTAGAGGCTTGACTTCCAAACTAGGTACATGAAAGACATTCTCTTTTTTAACGAGCAGCATAAATACAGGGGCATCTGGGATATCTCTACATCGAATACTTTAAAACTATACACGCGATTGAGAATAAGCTGTAGAAAGGATAAAGGAAAGCATCGCTGGAATAAATACACAGCTACCCTCAGTTTGAATTTGTTTCAATGTAAGATTAAAAATAAGCGGATACAGTAGATGCTACACTTTTATATTTAACATAACTGAAATCTCCAGGAGCCGTCTGTAGATTCTTGCTTCTTGTTTAAACTAACTAACCAAACTACGACGGAGGAATGGCTTCTGTGGCCTAGCATGGGTTATCATTGCTTTTTATGTGACCTCAAGTCAACAGAGGAAGGTTTAATGTGGCTTTAAACTTCCTCATATAATCGAATTAACCCCTCGGAATAGAGAAGGCAGTTAAAACCAATGAAAGAAAGCAGTAGGATGGATCATATTTAATTTCGTTTTAATTTTCGCTACTAGCTGCTACACTGTACTGTTCTCTCATTTTATGTTTTTAACAAACGCATAAAGACTTCCTATTCATTTTAGTGATATTTTAGTTGAAAACTTTGAAGATTTGAAAGAAAGGAATATGATGTTATATTGTAGTAGATGGTTAGTTAACGAATGTTCATAGAAGATGAATAATTTGATGTTTCTCAATGCATTTGACAATGTTTATTTTAACTTTATAGATTCAGGTTTATGGATGTCGTCAGATAGATAGGGAATTGTGCGATAAGCCTATCTATTCTGATTCCCAAAGTTGAATGTGGCAAATCAAATGAAAGGATTTTTTCATGAAATTCATTGAAAGATACTTTGGGGGAGTCAGATAGACGAGTGTTTACAAATTGCATTTGGAACATTTAAAAGAATGAACTGATTGTGAATTTGAGAGCAAACTTTTAAGCTTCCAGATATTAATTTACATTGAGGTACTCAGTAGATAATTATTATCATGAATTTAGGATTTTGTAGCTTGACTTTCGCTAGCATGATAGGCTTGACAGTCAATCGATGTGCAAGACGATTATCCGATTGGAAAAACATTTGCAGCAGTATAATGCTTCATGTACCTTGAACTATGAACATTGGCCAATGTGCTTGTTCATTTATTAAAGTTAGACATTTGAAGATTAATTACTTTTCTGAACTACTCAAAACGTCAACCCCTATTTCATATGTGTACAGTCCTAATTTATGCTGCTGATTAGCCTTGACCACGGGTCTGACAGTGGTCAAAGAATCCAGAATTTTAAAATCAATGCATCCTTACTCAAATAAATCTTTGATGCAGTTTGAAAGGTGTGAAGGCAGCTGTATTTTATAAGCATTTTACTGAAGTATAATGCTAATATTTGACTTGGGCTTTCTAATTCTGATAAGATAATATTTAAATTACAGGACCACCAAAAATATTAGGACGGGACTTCAAACCTCTTCAAGTAGTTCGTGTTGGTCAAGAGTTTCGAGTAGCTTGTCCAGTAGAAGGCGACCCTTCTCCAAATATCGATTGGTTCAAAGTAAGTTTTTTTCCCTTGGCACACCCAAATCTGATAGCCCACGACATATTTTGGTTGCTATTCTTCTCCAACTTCTAAATAAAGGCTTAATTTTGTACGGTTAAATACAAAAAGCATGAATAAAAAGTAAAGTTCACTTTTACGCGTTGAAAATGGCATGACAGGACATTGGATGGAGTTACTCGTATAGCGCTCCGGAAATTGAGAAGAAATAAACTAACTATTTTTACCCGAAGACTTGTAGTTAGCAAATTAATAATTGCTCTCCTACTAGGTGTTAATCTCTAGATGAAGATAAATCTGTGTTTTCACTAAATTTTGATGCCTGCAAACAATCTAAGTTAAAAAATTTGCAAGCTTAACTGTCCTGTAAAGGGGGCCGGGGACATTTTTTTTAATGAATTCTTTGTAAATCCTGTGTTATGCGTAAAGAATCCATATTTTTAACTTTTCATAAAATGTTTAGAGGCCTTGAAAAAGCGTTTAGTGCGTGCGTATGTGTGGTTCTAAAAAGTAAATGGAATGGTGAAAGGTGTCAAGATCAAAAGCTTATTTGATTTTTTTTTCAAGTTGGTCGTTGCAGGGTACTATTTATATTCATATGCATTAGGGTTACTTTTAAACTTGATTCTTGGAGAAATCATGATGGGATTTTCTATTTTTCTAGCTTAAACTGTAGCTTAGCTAGCTACTTGAACTTGTGTAAGAAACATCTCGGTTACGTGATTGTTTTTCCTTTTAGAAGGCCTTGTAATTTGAGGAGTTGGCCCCTTATTTAGTATCGCTGGTTTTTAGGCTTGAAGTCAGAAGTTGTTCTTTAAGGGAGACCCCTGCAGTGCTAAAAAAAGAGAAAAATGTGTTTTCTCAGAGTTAACTGGGGGATAAATCCAGACTTTTTACCAAACTACCAACGCACTGCACTAAGCTTCTATTAAATCCAACTATATGTTAAATGTTTATGCGTAGCTGGCATAGTAAAACGAGTGCGTTTTGGGTTTGGAGGAGTGCATATTAGACACACAGGATAATGGAATGAAAGCATTTTCTGCACTTCTTTTTAGCTTGGTGAGATTTTTTGTAAAATCATTCAAAATGAAAAGATATTGACACTGACTTTATTGGATTAAATAATAGTTATTTAAATAATTTCATGATAACTTCATTTTATGTATTTTCAATGCCGACAAATTATCCTTGTGACTCAATGAATCAAAGAGATCTCGAAGAAGTGCATGTTGCGTGTCGTATCAAAAACGAATGCATGGACGGTTGGCCGTGAATGATAGAGAAAGGGTTCAAATACACCTCTATTCCGTATAAAATACCAAACCTGGTAAAAGAACTGAACAAACATGAACCACACAGCACTTACTCTTTTGACCGTTCGCCGTATAAAAAAATCGATCATCAATGTTTTGGTTGAAGAGAGGCATGTAATCGTAATATTATGATTAAAGGTTAAGTCAAAGCGTCGTACAAGGGAATTTGTGGGAGTGATCTTGCTGTAGTTTTAAAAGTTCCCCATGATTCCCACCCCATGCGATGTGGTCAGTGTTCATGCCCTTATTCCTGCTTTTTCATGAGAGATTTTTCTATAATATTTCAGGATGGAGAGCCTATAACTGAAGCTGAAGCCTGGAAGAGATTTCGAGTCAGTTCCAATTCAAAAGCCCTTCGGATTCGGTCAGTCGTGGTCAAGGATTCTGGAGTGTATGAATGTAAAGGAGTGAATGGATTTGGTTCACAAATTGCAAGAACTCGCCTTGTGGTCGCAGGTACGGTACACGCATAACAAACATCAACACACACATTTATTACCAAAAAACGAGGAATAACACCTTTTTCACTAAACGAATGGGCCATTTAACATTTTCCGTGCTTCATGTAGACAGTACTGACTGAAGAATTTCTTCTTCTTGGTTATTCAGATCTCTGCAACTTATCTCGTTTAAATGATATTTATTACGACCCTTTTAAAATTGTAAAGAAGCAAGCAAACCATAGGTAGAGACCATAGCTTAAGTTTTCAAACGTCATAAGGTACCACTGCCACCAGTGGATTTGTCCTCCCCTCGTCCAGTTGATGTCATCCACATGAGATCAACAAATAAATTCTTTGTTATATTTGGTCTTCCTGGAGGAATGCATTAAGTTAGTTTGGGGTACATTTAATGTCCACTTATCAGTAGGAGTTATTAGGCAGTACTGTTAGACCATTTTTATGTCTTTTGCTTAAGTAAATGATTTCATTTGAGATAGTGCGAAAGTATGATAGAATAATAGGGAATGCATCGTTTTTTAAATGCTAAGTGTCACTATATTCTCGTAGAATTATGAGGGAGGCTCATCTCATGGTGTGAAGGATAAATTATCGTAAAAAACTGAAAGAACCCTGGTGGCTGAGGGCAAACTGGACCTTCTCATCATGGTTCCTCCTGGCTGGTTGCCCATGCCCTTCGTTTCCTTCACATTATTGTCAGTATTTAACAGTCAGCAGCAGTTGGCAGTAGTAAAGTGCTATTCAGTTAAACTCACAATAAGTACAAATATTTCCAAACTGTGAAAAGTCCAACAGAGTAGGCTCTTATTTTCCTAAACTTAGATGAGCTATACCTGTTAAAATGAAGATACAACATTATAATAATATTGATAGGCTCGTCCTGCAGTAAGCAAGAGAATCACATTAAAGACGATTCGTAGAAAAATAATGCATATTATCTAACAATGAAAAATAATGCAATGTTGTTGGAGGGAAGAATGTGTCATATGCACACACGGACTTTGCTGTTACAAACTTTTTACAATAAGTCATCCATCTCGTATTCTCTTGCGAGGTCTGCTTTTTGGTTTCATCTGGAGTATTTCCATGTCATAGTCGGAGACTGGATATGGATGGTCGTCCCTTTTTGTTCCCCAAGAAATCCAGTTTTAAATTGAAATGAAGGTGACAAGATCGTTTGAGTGTCCCTTGAAATGTTTTTATCAGGAAATCCAATCTTGTGTCAAATCCTCCAAGAAATACGCTTTTGTGAACTTGCTTAACTTGACTTTAGTATGGAGAGAGTAACAATAAATTTTCTTTAACGAGGTAAAACAGAGGGAAGTTAAGATACTTTATCTGTTTCGATTCATCAAGTTTCTTACCCTTTGCCGTTGATGGTATGGATTTATTAAGGGGTAGGCAAGAGCAAGAATGTATGATTTTATGTATCTCCTGGTTTCAACGGCATATATATCCAAGCTCGAGAGTGAGCACGACACCATACCTGACGAGATGACGGAAAGCTCTACCATTGTTCCATTGTTTTAGTTTGACAATGATAATTCAATAATTGAAGGGACATGAACGAGGGTATTCTCACTTTTTTAATAAGGTATATTCGAAAAATATTTCGCAGGGCGGATGGAGTCACCAAAACTGTGCTTTATTGTACGCAGTATAGATTAGGTTATGATATTCTTATAGCTTGACCTCATGCCCGTTGCCCGTAATCGAAAAGAAAATACTGAGTCTACATTGACGGCATTCATTATCAAAGTCTGGAATAGAATCAAATATTTACCTCTGCCTCTAATAATTCATTAATCATTCATTTCTTTATGTGTAATCTTTATAAATATTGTAGAAATTTAGGGAGGACTGATTGGAGTTTGAACGCTATTTGATGCTCGAACCCGAGAAATTTAAAATTGTACTTATACATGGTTCCAGATTTGCTGTAGTATGGATTGTTATGCTGTGGTATTTGTACCAGCGCAAGAATGTCAGGGTTTTAGGCAAAGTCGCTGGCGCTTTCCTGTGCTTATTTCTAATCAAAAATGTAATCGTACAAAAAATGAACAATGAAGAAAATTCCCTCTTCGTCGTCAGACGTTGTTGGTGGTCACCAACGTTTACATTGTCATCCTCTGAATTTGAATGTCATTCTGGGATACATGTTCAATCACAAACATGATTGCTTTGCACAGCACATCACTCTGCCTGTGATGTATGGACATAAATAAATGGCTTGTACTTACACCGCCGTGATATCTAAATGTTTTTCAACTAGCGACCCTTGAAAAATGTGAGCTTTAGCTTTTCAATTTCTTTCCATAGAAAGAAGGGATTTTTATATTTCATAAGCAGCGTTGAGATGAAATTAACCCGGATGCCTCGTAATAAAGGATCCACGGTATCGTATAACGCATCATTCTTTCTTGCAGTGTGGTCAACCATGAAATATCAGTCAACTATTGTGCAACGATTGTAACATGTCTGCACTTTCTTTTATCCTTCTTAATGAGTTTTATATAAGGAAATACTCTACATAGAGTTAGTTAGTGGCAAAGTTTGGACATCCAGTGGTCTTATCATCCGTCTGGAAGCCGTTTAGTAAGTAATATAGCGGTGCAGATCCAAAGTTTTTCTGTCTCAAGCGTTTAACTAACTATTTTTAGCAGGATAAACCGAAAAACATGCTTCCTACCCCTGAGTTTAAGGTCAAACTCCGCTCATCTCTATTTACTACTACATTCTTATAAAAGAAAGCAAAAATTCCTTAACAAGATAGAAGGTGTCTGAAAGAGTTAATCAGTACGAGCTCGGTAGGATCCCACTTAAGCTGAGATAATGGCTGGCATACGGCAGATAATTTGTTCTGAGTACTTTGTCGATGGATTTAACAGTCATAATGGTGAACTGAACGTCCGTCCCTACAAACAGTTTAGTCTCGCCAGTCTGTATAAAACATTAATTGACACAGTATATGGGAAATTTATAGCAGTCTGAAGCTTAATATCTGTAGCAACAATCCATAAACCACGGAGCTTGTAGCAAAAACTTTTGTCTCTCATGCCTACTCTTTCTTCGAAATTCATATTAATAATGAATAATTGCTCGCTGAATAAAGATAGTAATCTATTGGCTTTTCTTTGTAATTACAGACGACGAAGCAGCCTATTCAGAAAATGAAAGCGTTGAGACATCATGGATAAATGCAAGATCGGACTCATACTCAATAGACTACCGATCCGAACCAATTTTTACACCTGAGACTTTGGAACAAGCTGGTCAACTTCACATTTCATCTGGAAGTACTTACAGATTTCAATGTGATACTCAAGGCACGCCTGCCTCAAAAGTTGCATGGTTTAAGGTATTAATCAATCGCATTTTGGTATTCCCTACTTTAGATTCGATTTGGTATTACAATATACTAAATCTTTTTTGTACAAATGCATATTTGAACAGAAATATAAAATTGCTTTTTTTTCAGGATGGCAAATCTGTCAATGAAAAGATGTGGAGATGGTCTTCCTGGACCTTGGTTCTTAACAAGCTTTCTTCAGAGGATTCAGGTACATATACCTGCAGAGCGATCAATGAATTTGGGAAAAATGAATTTAGTATCCTCCTTGAGATTACAGGTAACGAAATCCTTTTGTCAGATCTCATATGAATTGTATTTTAGAAGCCTTATTTTCAAGTACCGTGCATTGGCATATTTTAACATATTAAACTGTGGTATCTTCCGCGTTGGATTGACTTAAGAGAAACCATTTTTCATAATCCGCTGCCTATATACGAGTAATTGCCGAATTTTAGCATTGTAACGTTCTTAAAAGTTGGTATCGTTTGTATTATAATTATGGTACATTTCAAACCCCCTTTGACTGTTAATTTGAAGCATTTACCTTCGCCGGTATTAATTAATTGTAGGGCATAATTTTAAGTAAAATACCACCGAATACAGTTAGTACTAAATATTATTTTTCGTTTTTCTTTTGTAGAAATGATTGAGCGGCGGAAGCCAGTTTTTGCTGTGGGATATCCAAACAACGTCACTGTCCTTGCTGGAAATGACGCGGTCATGGAATGCGTAGTTCGTGCTGGGATTACATCCATCCCTCCTCACATAAAATGGCTCAAGCGTGTCCCATACGATCAAGCTGTTAATGACCAAACTATGAAATACAAACATCGTATCTTACCTCATGAAAATCAACATGTAATTGTAATTCAGGTCGGTAACCATCAAACAAACCATATTTCTGTTCTCGGCAAAGTTTTACGAACATGTCTAAGTATCGCTTTGAAGCCTTGAGCTATCAGCTATAAGTTGGTCAGCCGTAGAAAGGTTTTTTTGCTCTTTGCAAATGATGTGCCACGCTTCATGAAGTTGTCACTTTGGATGGATGTTTACCTAACAATGTACTTAATATTTGATGCAGGAAGGCGAGGATGAAGGGTTGGTCGTGAACGAGACGCAAGTTAATGGGACATTCGTTAGTAAATTAATATTCAAAAACGTGGAAGCCGGACTACACGAAGGGACATATGTTTGTTGGGCAACCAACAGTGTCGGCTGGACTTTTAAGGATGCTAAACTTACCGTACTTGCTGGTGAGTTTTGTTTTATTAAAACATTAACTGCTATTTTCATTTAAGTACATTTTTGAAAGTCATGACTACTAATTTAATTCCAGGAGCTCAAATTATAGCAACGTCATCTGTAATTCCATTTCCACTGATTGTATTTGGCTTATCCACTGCAATATCGATACTTGTCATCGGGTCGTCCTGTTTTTTAAGAAAGTACCAAAAAGGTCAACAAAAGCAGGCAAAATCAATGATCAGTATTCGACAACTATCAACACCCTCAGTGGGCTCTGCAGCATCTTCCTACCAAAGAAATTGTTCGAAAGGGATTGTCGAGCAGCGGAAACTCTTAGTACTTCCTACTGTTCATTCGAGTTATATGAATTGTCAAGGGAATATGTCCGGGAGGATTGGGGGTTCTATGGAACCTGCTATTGAAATAGCTTTATCTAGATGTTCCTGTTGTGGGGACCAGTCATCTGCAATATCTGCTGTGAGAACGTACGAACATTGTTATGATGGTAGTTATATTAGCTCTACAAGTCATTCTTTACATTGTGGACATTGGACGTGATCAACTAAACTTGTTTTAGGGAGGAACAGGAAATATGTGTAAATTATCTTGTATGTTCATTTTGTTAATGCAATAAATTTAAGACGATATATGTTGTCTATGAGCTTATCGATATCATTGAAGAAGCATGAGATTTATTTGTACTTCAAATGAATGCCGTTTCACATTAAGCACTTACGGAGGTCTACTCTTAACTAATAATAGTCGGAGTTCTGAGCTGACGGACTATTTAGTATTCTACTACTTTGAATAAGACAAAATAAGCTCTACTTTCATTTCAATGTACCGTATATCCTCTAATAGTGGCCCCGGCTACTAATTAATTTTTCAGTTTTTTGGGGGTCAAATTTAACATATAATTAAAGGGAGCTAATGAAGGGATTAATAATAATTAAGGGGGACCACTATTCGAGAGGGGCCAATATTCGTGGGAGGCCACTATTCGAGGATATACGGTAGTTAGACTTTCCGATACTTTTTTAAACTGCAATTACTTAAAATAAACCAAACCTTAAATCAGTCAAATCGCTAAATGTTATTTAGCGTTCTGTATAAACAAAAAACGTAGAAAACCGGGGTTCAAAAAATGAAAAATACATGAATCAAGAAATTAAATACTTCTTAATGAATAAATAATGCACTCTTGACGAGAACCCTTTGCCCTCGTCGCAAGTTACTTATGGGGATTAAAATTCTAACATAATGGACACAACTAATCTGGACTAATATGGCTATCTTGATCAAAATATCTGTAATGATGCGTTAGCTTTCTGTAACAATCCTTACTGTGTAAGTCATTATAGCTTACATAAGATTCATAATCTGTGGTTGAGAGATCGCAAGGGTGAGCGTACATGATATTTATATTCTTGTATCCACTATCACTACTCAAGAAAAGGGGGTTTTGATCAGTAGGAACTTCCTGTAAACTACTCCGGTCACAACTACAGTGGCTGTAGGGACTTTTTGAATAACTTCGACTTAAGTTATCAACGTTAGAAAATCGGCACCCAGGTTCGGTTTCCTGAAGGCTGGACTGACTCTGCCCTGATATATAACTTCGAGACAATTCCAGATCTGCCATAAAGGAGCTGTTGCTACTGTTAACTGACGAAACCTCCGAGGTATTATGACGCGAGGGAACATAAGCATCAGATAATGAAGATCTACCATTGCACTGGAAATAAGATGGAGAGTGGGTACTGCTACCCACCATGAGAGGTACTGTAATCTCATGATGACCAGTTGATCCGGAGGTACAGTTAGTGCTAGTAGTTTGGGGCGATGTTTCTGGTAAACTAGTTTTCTGAGAGTGGCTCATTTTCATCCCTGACTTCTTTTGATGACACCCATAAATCCTGATTCGCACAATACACAAAAGAATCAATAGTACTAAAATGATGAAAGATGATGTCCACACAATGGCCCACTGCGCTGCAACGCTTCGATGATCTATGAGTTTAGTTTAAAAAAATGTATTGCTGTAAATAAATGAAATTATGAGGTGAAATACTTTGATTCAATAAGCTTACCACTACCAACTATTATTGTGGTTCCCGTAAAATTGTATCCCTGGGGTCCTATAACTGCACAGAAGTAGTCTCCTGAATCCTTCTTAGTGACATTAGGTAGTACTAAGTCAATGGAATAAATATGCTCTCCCCTATTTCTGATTCTTCCTCCTTGTAATACCTTTTTAAAATCATAGGAATTAATATCTTGAACATTTACTTTGTTCCATACCCACTACTGATGCTCAGGAAGATTTTAAAAAAAATTAAATTAAAATATGCATGACATACTTTATAGTGAGACAACGTTTCAGAGTGATAAAACGTTTCATTTCCATCAGCCTTCACTTTCTTGACTAGATATATTGAAGGCTGTTTTGAAAATCTAGCAACGCATGAAATATTCACACTACTTCCTGGAAATATTGTCAAATTGCTAGGATTCATTTCTAAAATTTCGGCTGCTCCGTGCCAAGAATCTGTGAGAAAGTATTAATGTAAGTCATTGCGATAATTTTTCAATACGCATAAATCATACACAGTTAGCAGCTTGTTTAGCATGGGGAGTTTTAAAGCAAATATGTTGATCAGATCATTTGTTCGCGTCACTAACCTGCAACCTCAAGTGTGACTTCATAAATAGAAATGCCAAATATATTAACGGACTCGCACTTATAGATGCCACTGTCTTGATTAGATAAGTTCGTAATAGTCAAGGGAGATAGATTTCCATTGAAAGATGATTGCATTTTGTTATCCTGAAAAAAAGCATAAAAAAGCGATGATGTTTCACAGTTTGAGTCCTGCTAAGTCAACGGTTGACTATTTAGTACCAAATCATGAAAAGCTTCATTTGCTGGTCTTACCTTATACCATGTAATAGTTGGCATTGGATAGCCTCTAGATTCACATTTCAGAGAAATAATAGGTTCTCCCGTTGATAACTCTATTTTATCTTTGGGTAGATGATCTTTAATTATCTCAGGTTCAGAGTAAGATTCTTCTACTTCTATTCTGCTTGTAGCTCCATTGGACTTTATTACGTTATTCCTTAACGCAACTTCCCCTTAAAGAAACATGTAAATTATTGTAAGTGTCATTAGTCATTATAGTTAGCCTTCTAGGTTAGTTCATTGGAAATCGCCTGATAAGTTTGGAATTTCGTGGGAATTAATACAAAATAATTATTGAAATTGACGAATAACAGATAAATTCATATCCAGTGACTCCAAACATGTTTGCAAAGTTTGGTTTATGTTTTAAGTAAAAAAAATCGTCAACTTTTAATCTTGAACGAATAAGAGATAAGCTCAAACATTGTTATCTGCTAAACTCCATCTGATCAATTTTAGTCTGACTACGATACCAATTTTGTGTTCTTACACAAAAGAATTCTTATTCAGTATGTTGGGACTAAAATTGTAAAACATTGAATAATCAGGTTGACACTGTGTGACATATGTCATCCAAGTGGACAATTGATGTTCCTGTCTTATCGCAACGATAAACGGAATGGCTATGGGATTTTTTGCTAATGAGGTAACGTCCTTCAAACAAATATTTATTTGATAAAGCATATACACGTTTTCCATTCTTTTATGAGGGTTTGTTGTCAAATGCAGATTATTTGACATCAAGTCTATAGTACACGTACATTACAACCCCTATTTTAAGAAACTAATCCATCAAATCGATAATCCTCATAGCAGGACAGTTGTTGACAATTGGTAACCATTCTGATGCCAAAGGAACGAAAAAATGTGGAGACTGGCAAAAATGAAATGAAGATAAAAGCTTCTGACACAGCGTTTGACTGATGATATTAATAATGCTGAATCCATTTTCATTCTGATTTCATTCCCTATTATTTAACTTAGTGTATGAAAATAGTTCAGAGGACCTAATTGCAAAAGCAAGCAGTTGGTAGCAAGCAAATCCTGCTTATATTTGATCCACCTTTGAGAATATAAATGCCCTACGCGAACTAATGCTTAAAAAGTAGTAGAAAAAAACTTACCGGAAACCATAAGTTGTATGTAATAAGCTTCCTTGCTATTTGCAACTTTGCATACATAGATTCCAGCGTCTTCATATGTCAGATCACGAATCCTCACTTGACCTTGCCGATACAGTTCAAATCTGTCCCTGAATTGGGTCAACCTTATATCCCCAATCCCGTTTAGGTTCATCTAGACAAGAAACGGTATTTATGCAGATGAGTTACCTTATACGGCATTTCTTTATGCCTATAGAATTATGAAACGCGCACACACATGTCAATTAAAAGTTTACCACGATTCTGATTTTTATAATGTGATTTGTTTGCTATTGTACAAGTTAGCGTATCCAATTTATGTCATAGCACAGGTGCATACATTTTGGTTTCCTTGTTTTTCTTATTTTTGTCTTTTATAATTGTTAAAAAATGTAGACAGATTGGTATCATAGTTAAGTAAAGCTGTCCCATTACAAGCTACAAAACTGTTGTGGTGAAATTGTCTAAATGTGGCCTATATATATAATTGTAGCAAACTCACCTTATACCATTCATGCTTGGGTGTAAGGACAGAAGAGAAGGGGCAGTCCAGTTCTACTGTACTTCTTAGATCTGCAATGACTCTTGTTATGCTTCTATCCCCTTCCATGAGGGTTTCTGGCAAAATAGTTTCAAAAAATGAAGTTTTGATTTGTCCATTTTTTATCATCTAGCTGTTGTTGGTAATTAGCACCAACTTCCATTGTATGAATGAATGCTATGGCTGTACGTACCTTGTGGTTGATTATATTTCTTGATAAGATTTCGTCTTGAACCTACTTTCCCATTAAAATCTCCGGAAATAACTAAGACAAAGTATTGAGGTAGTAATGTCATTAAGACCACCAGAATCCAACTTAATAGACGGAGATGCATCGTGATTTATGAAAATTTCATTGACATGACAAAGCATAGAAATAAATTGTCTTCCTTTCTGACTTCTTCCCAAGTCCTACCACAGGTTGATAACGTTTGATTAATCATCGATTCCGATGCATAATTGGTAAGGTTTCCTGATCCAAACGTAACATACTCCTGTTCCGTTTTATCTTTGAGAAGTCTAAAAATACAAAGTACAAGTGACGAGGTTTAAAAGATCGTATGTCTACTGGAAAACTATATTTCGAATTGATATAAAAATCAAAACATCATTTCTGGACTTAACATCTAGAAGTATCGTATTTCCTGTTTTAATTCTTAGGGGAATTATTGGTTAGAACCACAGCTTGAAAAATCTCGTAACTAGACTAAGAAAGGGAAAATTATTTTTGAACATGAAAAGCATATTTAGAAAGGGTGATACTATTAATTAAAACCGGAAATACAATAGTACAATTTCCGTTTAAATCATGTGAAAATAACATTTTAACAGAGCCACTAACATTTTAATTTGTTTTTAAATTATATCATAATGCGTTAAGGTATGAGTGCTTAGTATCTTGAACGAAGATAAACTATAAATTGTCATGAGATTTATCGACTGGATATTTCGAAAGGATTATAGCTCTTATTTCTCCGGCTATCATATGAAAAGTAAACTTAAATTAACTCACTTAGCAGTAATAACTTTTCCAAGGATTTTGTGTGAAAATAGCATCCATAATTCATATAACTCTGCATTGGAGTCAACAGTCAAGCAAGGGATTCTAGATGAAGGAGCGAGGAGGTGATAGACTTACTATCCAAGAAGTTGTCTCATAAATCATGACTCGACTCCAACTCTATTTATTGATACTTCCTCTAACCATGACCAAATTACTTGATTGCATTTCTTGGCTACATTTAAATACGGGATTTACTTTGCCGTAGAATTTAGGTTTTTTAAAGGTAAGAGTAAAGATTTATGTAATGTTCCACTTTTTGGCAAGATGTTTATCTCTGCAACACCCATCATTTCTTTCGTTTATTGTCTTCGTTACTCATACTCATACTCCCTGTTTATAACGCTGAACGTACTTTAACGGTATTGAGTGCATTTTGCTTTAGTTTTACCAAGAGTTGTAATGAGACGGAGTAAAAAGTTTTAAAACGAAGTTTTAAAAACTAGCATGGATAGAGAATATAATATACAAACGTAGGAATGTGCAAGTTACTTAAACAATTCGACAACAATTTAGACCCTAATGTAATAAATGACCTCTTTAAAATAATGCCTAAGCCAGAAATAGACAATGAATCAGTTTCCAAGTAAGCCAGAGAATCCCTAATTAATCAATCACATACTCGAGTAGATTAAGTCATTATAACATTTCTCAATTTCCTGAGAAACTGCATCATAAAACTTCAATCCAAGTTATGTTTTATTGATGATGTAATCAATAAAAGGTTGACATAATCTATTAATTTCATAGGGTGTGTAATCCATGTAAAAGAAGACGAATAACAAATATAATGATCATGAGCTCTGATAGTGTTAGGGTAGAAAATAGTTCCAATGACTCAAATACACCCTTGATAGAATTCCACTGCCGAAATGCCTGAATAACTTTAGTAAGACACGGGGAACTATTTTTAATCAAAATTCTAAATGCTGCTCTCGTAAACTTATGTTATGTCATATAAAGTAAATTAAACTCCAAGTTGCATTTAAGGAAGTGCACACAGCGCATTATGTTCATCTTAATCAAGTAGGCCAACTGTAGTCTCAGTCCCATAACATCGCATTCGAAGGCAACCTACAACGTTATTTGAGATCTTTTTATCATTAAGGACAAGACATCTAAATACCAAGATTAAATGCCGTTCGTCCATCCGTGTGAAAATCTTCAAAGTGCAACTTGAGAATTGATCCATGGATGTATGAATTTATTAAAGTGCTTGGTTTATTTCTACGGGTTCTTCTTAAAACTTGATGCAGTTCATCAGTTCATCTTAAAATTGCCAACTATCATAATGACCAAAAAGGTGCTACAGCTACATACAGGACATGTTCTACTTAGGCCTTTAATAAATGGTAGGACATCTCATCTCAGTAAGACTTCATCTCTTCTACTTTCCTACTCTACTAAGAGTCTTCCTTACTTCTTTCCCAGGATGAAAAAAGCACATTAGGTTTTATACCTGTTGAAATTGTGTGTGTAGAATGGAATAGCATTTCTGCATGGCACATGGTAGACTTCTTGGTTGGAAAGTGCTTATCGATCTTGATATAAAAGGGGAGTTCAAAAATGAATCATAACTCTTAAAATTAATCTAGTCATTTAATTTATGCTCACTCTTATTGTAGACCTTACGTGTAGACAGGAAAGATAAGGATGCTAATAAAACTATTGAACAATCTAACATAACTTGGTAACCTGAATTCTGCTGGAATAAGAATATAACATGAGTAATATGAATCCTTTCCTCGATAGGCTATGCTGGTTTCTTCATCTCACCACTTATACGGACTGATATGCAAAAATTGTCATAATCAATGCATGCGTAATTACTAATTACAAAACTTAATGTAGGTATAGATTCTTCGTCATGTTCGTAAGAGAAAAAAATGTGGCAGTGGGACTAAAGTTCAGTTAAAATATTGACAATCTTTAATGTGTCCGATAGCGCAAAGTAACATGCATACCTCTTCAACTTCAACTCTCTACTCTTCAACTTGCTGGTTGCCGCTAAACCTTTAGTTTTACCTTTGGTAAACGCATTTTCTAAGTTTAGTATGTCGCTGTAAAGCTTCTTTCCAAATATGCACGTTTTCGTACATCCGTAAAAGAGATTAATATGCAAATATATATGTGTAGTAGCATTTTAAAAATATGTACTTTGCGATTCAAATCTCATCCCTTACCTAAATTACTAGAGCAACGATTGACAGGAAATCAGGATTCTGAAATGGATACAGTAAAGTTTCCAAATGTTTGTTCATCATTGGATATTCTTGAAGCATAAGATTGACCTTGATTAGGATCCGTCCGGAAAATGTTCCTATGCGGGTATTTATTTCCAAATAATAATTATACATGTGCTTGGCTTGTTTCGATTTAAACGCACTATCAATGTTTTCATACAACGGTTATTGAATCAGTCTGCAAGTCGGTATTGGAGGACAAAGAATGTTTTTATTTCACAGCACTACAGGAGTACTACACAGCTAAGATTGCGGAAGTCCATGCAATCCTCTTCTTGTACTTTACTATTTTTTAACTGCCAAAGTACAATTAAAATTTCAACAATCGGTAGTGGGATTGTCAGATTTTTACTGTCCAATCTAATGAAAGCACTTTTATTAAGGGTGTAATCTGCCTCTGTAGTAAATATTAAAAAATCCGTGTTGAGTGACTAACCCTTTGGTAAACAATAATCCTACTTATGACTACTGACACACTATTTTTGAATGTTTTGTTTACAATTGTCGAACTTAAACTATGCTTGACATACATAGTTTCATTTGCATACGTACTTTGATCGAGTCCCTTCCTATTCTGATTAAAACTCAAACTGTCTCAGTTACAGTTACAGTAGAGTTTTTGTGCACATCCAAAATCTCTAGAGTCTAGTAACATTGAGTTAATTTATATTGGTCAGGAGCGACGCGAAATGAAGAACGGTCGACAGATTGATTCGATTTGTTTTAGCTCTTTATCCAGAAAGTTTCAACTAACGAATGGCACAAGAAATCCCTCATGGAGTTGTAATCTATCTTCTTTCTCTGGCTGGGTTCAGTAGTTCAGTCAGAGGGAATCGAGCGAGATCACTGAGTTCCATGTTCCATATACCATAAATGCTTTGCTAGTTAGCAAGTGCTTATTCAGAAATTGTTATTACATGAAAATAGGATAAGGATTATCGTACCAGAAAGAAATGTACAATAATACTAAGTAATACCAGTGTTCCGATTTCGAACATATTCCATTAAAAAGCTGGGATAGTATTGCATGGTAGAATCGAAACTCAATATAGGGGACAGAGCTATTGTATATTTAATTGTACAAGTGACGAGTGACAGCCCATTATTACAACTTTATGAGTAATGTATGCATAGTGATTGTGACAGAATACAATTTAAAGAGGTATCCAAGTTGGTATTTCACACCAATAATATACTAGAAGCAGAAGCACCAAATATCAGTATTGGAGACAGATTTGACTTTATTTCAGTTGGCACTCATCTTCAGGTCGCGTTGTCAAGGATTGTAGTCGAATGACTTTCTCCCTAACTATACGCATAAATGTTTTATGTATTATGCTACCTTAAACTATCTTTTAATATCTTTATGTCAACAAGGATAGAATCAGGGTAAATAATAGATCACCCTCGAACGTTTATGAAGCTAAATAAAAGCTGTTGATCCATACTTTGTTATTTTAAATTATTGGTTAAAAATAAGGAGCCAGCTACCTAGGGTAGTGGGTCCTGTTTCATAAACTGCTTTAGCCTACTGGCTGCAGCAGTCCTATTGGAAATGCTAATACTATTATCTTATCCACTTGCACATGTAATCTCCTTTCAGTTCAGTCAGTCAACTGTCATTTTATTTTACTGATATTATCAGCACCTCTCACCATCATCATCAGTACTTACCGTAAAACGTATTAATCAAGTCTGGATTTCCGATCAGCCTAGCCTATTGTCTATCTATCTTTTTCTCTTATTCGCTCTATTCTACTCCAATTAATCAACCGTAGTGTAAAAAAGTGGTTAATTATCATTTGTGTCTCATCCATAGGTATATATGTAGATATGTAGGCTAGGTAGTCCATGCAAATCTTTTCCTTTTCCTGAACCTATGACATGCGTGTGGATAGTCGGAATTTGTACTTTATGAGGTAAGGCTTCATTCATTTAAGATGTCATGATTTGATTTGGAGAACTCAATTGAATATTACTAATTGCTTACAAACTTGGTGGCATGAAAAAAAATCTTTCTCTGTGGTATAGACCATTTCGTAAATATACAAATATACATAGTTAAATAAATGAGATCTCGTACCTTTAATTCTGGGATTACGGCTGTCAAAAGTAAAGTATGTAAAGAAATGAATGGTCAGTTGATCCGAGAATAAGAAATATTAAGCGTTTAATTTGACATAATGCTTTGTTGATAACATTATTAGAGCCATAAACAAATACAATGTGTCGATGGGGGTTGCACTTGTAGTTGCACCAGACACATCGTTCGTGGCATTATTGTGATTTCTCGTCTGCAGCCTATCGCTGCATAGCCTATTTACGACATTCTGAAGAAGTCAAGTATTTACGATAGCTCTATTTGATTAGTAGTATTAGTTACTTTTAGCAGCTGATGAAGTTACAGTTGGATTGATCTTGAACCTATTGAATTGAAACACTTGGATACTTTGAGATTGTAGTCATATCCGGTGCAATAAACTAAAAACTCCGTCAATGCCTGCAGTTATGTATTCTTCACGACTTGGAGCCATAAAGTTAATCCATTGCCAATCGGTAAATGCATATGTCAATAAAAAGGATCACGCATTAGACTTTTACTTCACTTTTCTCAAATTATCTAAACCAGGCGACTGCTGGATGAATGAAGAATTGAATGCAGAGAAAAGCTTCTTATAACAAATAGTATTGTAAATTTTAGGGCTTATTACTGAAATGAATGGACAGGGAGTACAAAAGTTTCTGTTGCACTGTAAGCGTTTCCAAAAGTTCGTTTTTACAAGAAACTATCATCCAAGTGTAACATATTCAAGGAAGCTTTATGATGATGACTTACATTTGACGAGTTATGATGCAATGTGGATGAAGAATGAAATTTACGATTTTTAGTGCTCACTTAATGTAAGTCAAATCACTGAAAGTATATTAGTAGCAATTAAAAATTGACTTCTCTACGGTGCGGTGGCTGAATATATTTAATTGCCTTGTTCAACCTTGCCAAATTTTAGACATGTACTGTTCTGGATCAATTTACCTGCCTGAAACAATCAGCTTAAAAATCCTCTTCTTCAAAAGATTGGCTTTTGTGAAAGTGTATTACAATAAGGCTAGGCTGTCTCAATGAAGGTGATGAAAGAAATGTGATGCTCTATAAAGCCCTTCATACATATGGCTTTAAATTTTATCCATCAATACAGATATAGCTACCTAAACTTTACTGTAGCAAATGTATGAAATGAGTTATACGAATGCAATAGTTTCAGAATACGCTTTATTAAAAGGTTTGTGCAGACTCCAGAAATGATAATTCAGTATATAAAAAAAATAATCCGTTTTACGAGCTAAATATTGAATTAAAAATATGAACTTTTCTTCGAGATGCATGATTGCATATAAATCCAGAATCTATAGATGACCCAGCTGCATTCCATCTTCGGTTCCTTCCTAGCTGCTAAACGAATGATCCTTTCCTGTGTCTATGAACGGAATTTTTCATTCAACAATCAAATAAAACATTTGTTCCTACTTGAAACTTTAATTTTAGT
Organism: Hydroisotoma schaefferi; assembly: GCA_034682405.1. Taxonomy (NCBI): domain Eukaryota; kingdom Metazoa; phylum Arthropoda; class Collembola; order Entomobryomorpha; family Isotomidae; genus Hydroisotoma; species Hydroisotoma schaefferi. The sequence goes on along the minus strand of JAQFZX010000585.1, from coordinate 19,914 downwards.
TTGGATAATTAAATGCTCAACTTATCCCAAGAGATTTCCGCCGAGATATTGATTGAACTGCTGAAAGAAGTATAAGAGAGATGAATGACTTTTTTGTTTCGAATTTTAAATGGCGTCAGTTTGATAATTCTTGATTGTAGACGGAAGGGCTTATCCTTGAAGACCTGCAGGGTTGAATGACGGGGGAGAGGAGAGGGGTAGCACAGTTTATGGCAACCATCCCCAGTCTCCACTCCCTCGTAATATTATCCTGCCACTGACCCTTCTAAGCCATCCAGACTGGAATCCGAATCCAGTTGAAAACTCCTTAAAAGATTCCGAGATCGAGATGTCACACTCAAACATGTCTGGGCAATCTTTCTACTTGTTTTTAACGCTGATCCAAACTGGCATCAGTCTCTGATCGAAGTCACTAGAAAACTATTGCGGAATAGATTAGCGGATTTGGTTTAAATATTTGACCAAGATGTAACAGTTAAGGTAAAAACCTGTATGGGAAGGGGACGGGGATCAAGGGGAAATCAGGGCCTACTATGTCCACCTCTGTCCTATGCTAATCATAATCTGTAGATGATAGAAGAATTACTCCAACTTGAACAATACTTTTAGGGACTTTTAACTCATAGGTCATTGGCAACTTTATTTCAATCCTAACTGAATCTCATCCCTTGTTCGGCTTATCCATAGATGTTAATATAATAATTCAGTACTCATTTACACATTTCCTCATCTTATAAGCAGTTTTTACGATTGTGGGAGTTTTCGACAGTTTGCTATGCACACTCAAAACTACACCATAGTATAGTAGCTATGCAAGTTCTTTTCAATGAGACTGTTTGGCTGAAGAAGGCCCTCCTACATATGCGGGCATCGACTGCATGTATATGGAAGCATAATGATCAAACGGTCCTTTCTGCAGTGCAAAAAGTCGTTTGACCAGCCAGCCAAAGACCACAAAATACTGGTTAGCTTGACATGGAATTTTAAAAGTCATTTTAGAAATACTACTACTATTCGTTAGGAAATAACTTGGCAGTGGTTAAACCTTGGTTTGGCATCTCTTTCCCTATGCATCCTTCACTTCGTGAAAAAGTAGGGTAGGTAGAGGTGGAACGGTTGTAGGTAATTGCTAACGTTGAGTTCATCTGGCCCCTGGCCTCTAACGAAATGATGGAATCAAGAAGCATTTTTTATAAGCTTTTAGAGCTAAAAGATATTGGGCAATATTATTGATATGAGGATTATGTTGACGCGGTTTGTGTACATGAAACGAGAAAGAAACAGGTTGTGCTGTAATACATATCGCCCTTTCCTACAAGCATCTTTGGGACTATCACGACAGGAAAACAAAAATCAGCGTCAAGAGGCCACAATCCAGTTACTCAACCTTTGCTTTTCTTATCTTTTTAGGCATTCGCAATTTTTTTTATTAGACAGGTACTAAACTAAAGGTATAATTTAAATCTGTAACTTTTACATTAACAATGAGACAGATTTAAACCAATCGACGTGGTTTATACTCCCCTACAAATCGATTATCATGCCTTGCAGCATTTGATCTATGTGTGTTCAGTATGTCATTTAATTACTATACAAGAATGGGTATTTCCGGTTATAATTTCTTTCTTTAATGGTTCTTCAATGCATATAGATGAAGGTGAGATCCCCCTCAGTTTTTCATATTAAAATTAAAGGTTGTCATATTTTATTCCAGCTAAAAATCACTAATTTAAAGGCTGTATAGTAGCCCAAGAGCTCTAATCAGGTACGAGGATGCATAATAATATTATCTATATTAGCAATTTGAGAGTTAGACAGACTCAATTTTAGTGTTGTACAACTCGAAATGAGCAAAGCGTTTCTTTCCCGTATTTTGTCTTTTTCGGTTAACGTATTGGTATCACTTTTTAGTACATAAATATACTTAACTACTGATCACATCATACTCTATCCAGCAAATTAGGAATCCTTACTTCATAACAGCTCTCAGGAAAGACAATGCTGGTGCAAGAAACTCGGCTATGAAAGTGGTCCATTGGGCTATGATCATGATAATGAAAACGTATACTGCTAATGCAAAAGTTGTACATATTTGGACCGTATAAAAATTTAATTTACCCATGGTCCTTTAGGTGGTAAAAAAGAAGTAAAAACGAGAAAGATGTTGGTATGATTATCTGAACATGGGTCGATACCCTAAGAAAGTGGTCCAGCAAGTGATCCTCTCTCTACGAGAAGAACCGTTACGGAATCCTCCTTCTTTGCCCTCATCAATTTGTAAAAACGTTGACTCACATAGAAGGATAGCAAAACATCTTTAACCTTACATAAAAAAAAGTTAAAAAAATAAGCATCCTTCATGCATGATTGTTTATTGCAATTGTTGAATTCATTCATATCGTCTATTAAAACTCATGTGCAATACTAAGAACCTTCAATTTCATACATGGAATATGCTATTCATACATCCATGATTTTTGGCGATCTTTCCATCCAAAATTCATTACTATTTTAAAGGAAATGGAAAGAAATATTGTTGCATAAAGGGTCACATCCGGGGTCAGCAGGACTACTTAATTGTTAAACGTAAAAGGGATGTAAAAATGAAAGGTTTGTCGCTGAAGGGTCTACGTGACTTATGGGAGACATCAATAAGGGTATAGAAATTCGGCCCTGTATGGCGTAATATTTTTCGGTTCGGTGGGAGCATTCAGCAGAAATAGTACAAAAACGGCTATTTCTGTGTATCTTAAATAAATCCAAATTAATCCAATATAATTTAAAAAATAACAAAGTACTGCTGAATTTTTGGAAAAGTGTGATAAAAGTAGGTAATATATTTCAATCCCGAGCCCGACTATCTCTCTGAGAGAGACACCGAGTACGGTAAATAAAGAAGGCATGCATTCATTTATGCTTTCAAATTAGCAGGTAAAACAGGTTTTAGAAGAACAAGATTGGCAATTCTCGTAAAAAGTTAGCCGTATAAGGTGCCTGAATAATGTATAATTCAGGAACTGTTTGAGCAAATAGCATTGACTTTGGTTTATCCACCATGTTCCCTATCCCGTTTCTTTTTAATGTTTATATCCTAGTCCGACCGAGGTGATTCAATTATTATTATATTCATTGCATTTCCTTCTTCATTTCTAAAATGTCATACCAAAACCAAACACCATCAACTTTACACAGTTTCTTTTCTTCATTCATTTAACGCCAATTGACATTAGGATTTTTTTACGTTGATTTTAAAACTCTAACTTCTATCAGATTCTAACCCAAGAATGCCATTTTATTGGCACTTTTTGACCTAATATTTGAACCTTTTGAGCTAGTATCTCTCAGAAATGCTCTGCGGTAAACTACTCTGCGATATGGTTGAGTCCGGAATCCAACAACAACAAGACGCTATGATATATTAATTAATAATTAGTTGCATTTTCAGTAAACAGTCTACCTGCTTAACTTTTGACATTCTCTGTAATTAAATAAATACTAAATACGATGGTATAAATGAGAGAAATAAAATGAGCTTGCTTGCGTAAAAATGTGCCGAAAAACCGTATCGTCATTTCGTGTCACGTTCATATTCTACTTTGACACTTACCCTATTCCTCACTTGTACACCACCCTCGTTAATTACGCCGCAGACCTATCCTTTACATGTTAAAAGGCGTATTTCTCCCATGTTAAATATGCTTCAAAACATACATCTTTTATATATATATTCAACCCACAGTATCTGGGCGAGGATTTAGGGTACTTGAACCAAAGGTCAAGGGTCAGGTCAGGCAGCCTTTATTTCTATGAAACAAAGAGTTTACTGCTAGTGCCAATGCATACGAAAACTTTCTAAATTACTGTTAGTATTAAAGTCTAACTTTAATAATGTATAAATGCACGAAGTGTGTTTTTGGTGATACTTTCCCTCTATAAATCTTCCGGACCCTATTGTTTTAAAAGGCATAAAAACCCAACTGCTTCATTAATAGAAAATACTGCATATTCCCTCAACAATAGGCCCACGGATTATGCATAAAAAAATGATTTTTTCGAAACATATTTAACGTGGGAGAGATACCCCTATATAACATGTAAAGGATAACATACCCATGCAGCTTAATTAACACGGGCGGCCAAGTATTCCCTCGACAATAGGCCGCCCGCGTTAATTAAGCCGCATCCCATCCTTCCAATGTTATATAGGGGTATCTTTCAATGCTAAAAATATCGTTTTAAAAACATAAGGTGCGGCTTATCGTCGAGGATATCACTAGAGTAATTTTATCAAAAGATGATTGAACAAAGGAAGAGTTGGAGAGTAGCTTGTGGAACCATCTACTATCTACATAAGAGAGGCCTTTGGATGGTTTAACCTTCTGCGGGAGAACTCACACTTTTCAACACGTTGGAAAAATAGTAAATTGTTACATCATCATCATCAGCCTCTTCCCTTATCATTCCCTACTTTCCTCCTTATCCATGATAACTTCTTATCCAACTTTTAACGATTTAACTTGTAAAGGATTCCATAATGAGCAGGCCGTTGTCGTCGCTGGTGAGTCGAACGTACATGTTGATAGGTCGAGATAACTGTCCGCAAGTGGTGTCCTGGTCGAGAAAGATTTGCATGGGATTTAGCACGTGTAATAATAACAAAAAGGCTAGTCCTAGCGTTGAGCCGCATATTAATGACGCCAAAGCAAGGCCGGCCGAACAGGTGCTTATCAATATCATTTTACTTGGATTTATTTACGACAGTTTCTAACTGGATTTTATCAATGTTTTTGTTTAAAATAGGGTCTTAGATTGGACGAGGTTTCGTCATCCGACGGAGGGACTACTGCTGGTGAAAGTGGTGAAGCCGATAAGCAATTGAGAACAGAACTGGGGAAAGTTGTTTCAGAAAATGCCGTTATTCTTGCTAAAGCCAGGGAGTTTGAGGTTGGTTAGTAGGAGTGTTTAATTAATTGGTGGCTGTGTGGAAGGGATGAAGGTCTAATTTTGTGGTGTTTGTTTCCAGGATAAATATTTACGAGCGCTGGCGGAAACAGAAAATGTTCGGAATCGATTGACAAAGCAGATTAAAGATGCTAAACTGTTTGCGGTTCAAGGGTTTTGCAAAGACTTGGCGGATGTAGGGACCTTTTGCCTTTTGTGGTTGAGTGACGTTTGGGTGTATTATTGATAGTTTATTACTTCTAGGTGGAAGATAGTCTAAGGTTGGCCATTGATAGTGTACCAGAAGATCAAATTTCGGAAAGTAACAAGCATTTGAAGCAGCTGTACGAAGGCTTAAAAATGACGGACGCCCAACTTCTGAAAGTATTAAAACTTGCAGGAGCACTTTCGCAATGCATTTCGGTAGTGTAAATGTAAAAGGGGTTTATTGTGTTTATAGGTTTTCCACAGGCACGGTGTGACCCAAATTAATCCTATCAATAGTAAATTCAATCCTAATGAGCATGAAGCTGTAGTTCAGCAGGTAATCAGATCGGAATTATAGGAAGTAGTGTATAGTAAATATTGCAGACATTCATTTTTGTTATGGTTTCCATTATTTCAGCTTGTTGAGGGAAAGGAATCTGGAACAGTCATATTCGTATCAAAAGTGGGATATAAACTTCATGACCGCGTGATACGCCCCGCAGTGGTTGGAGTCGCCAAGTAGTTTGTTTTATTTAAAATTCCTTTTTATAAATATGTAAATAATAGGTTACAAGTCCAAGGTTTTCCTTAGCGAGTTTGGGGATATTGATTTAGTATGAGTGACCAATAAAGCGATACAATCTGACTTTGAAAAATGCATGCGTTAAGTGGAACCATCTACATGATGTGGTATTAAATCTAGGTAGTATCTAGCTATACTATTTTGTATCAGTTGAACATAAGTAAAGCATGGATTGATTACGACACTTGAAGAATTTGAGGATGTTGGTTAGTCGTGCTATCTATTTTCGGTGGTTTTTGAATAACTTTCCATTCACCAGTGTTGTAATTCATTTGAAAATGGGTTTCAACTGAAAGAGGCATGAAATTTCCGTCCTTCTGACGTATTTGCTCTTCATGCTCACTGAGTTTTATTGTAACGATACTTCCCAACTCGGGGCATGGATTTTCTATTTTACGACGAAAGATATGGAAGCGATAATTGTGTAGTACTTTGTATAATGTAATGCATAAACATTCCATATGAAATGGAACATTAATGAGTCATTAAAAATCGCCTGCAAATACCTCTAGTTCCAGCCATAAACTTCAGTATATGCTCCTTCTCTGGCCGAGTCGCCTTGTTAGCAGTTCTAAAAATCTCTTGAGCTTTTTCCATTAACTCTTTCTGTAATTGTGAAAAATAAAGAAAATCCAACCTTTTCCTTGAAAAATAATATAAAGTACAAACGACTGCTTACAGATAGGGTGACAATTTGCTGAGGCTGATTCGTAGGGACTTGCAGTATAACCGTTTTGGTCATAGGCTGTATAGGAGGCAGAGCCGCTGCCTATTTCAAACGAAAATATGTAACGAATGTCATAAACAGCAGTTGTTAATCCTGTTAGACTTCTGAACTTACTTTACGCTGCTGAGCAATAGCGGCAGCCGATTGAGTAACAGAGATCGGGAGATAACTTGGGATACCCGGAGTCGGTGGTAGCTCGTGCAGTTGAGACAACTGTGGACTCGGAGTCGGTGGTAGACCATCCGATATTCTAGAATAAGGTGGTGGTATTGAAACCATAGGAGTGTTTGGAGCCACAAGAGGCTGCGGAGTTGGAGGTTGATAAGGCGACGGAGTTGGTGGAGGAAGTAAAGGAGTCGGAGGTGGCGTAGGAGACCGCAGAGCAGACGTAAGCCCTGCAGCATAATCCGGGGTTTCACTGTTAATTGCAGACTCATCCGCAGTATTTGTCTTTTTAGATTCTTCGGATTCTGCAACAAAGAGATAATATTGTAATAACGAGCAGACAAAGGTTAAACGACAGCAAAAAGGTATTCCTCATCACCTTGCAGCTTCTTTCTCCGTTTGGCCAAAGCGTAGCCCATAGGTTGTTCAGTAATCTCTAATAATTTAACTCCACCTTCTTTCTTCCCTGCAGAGGTTCTTGACAGCGTCCGCGAAGCGGACGCCGCTGAGACAATCGGAACTCTAGCTAGATGAGCCTGACTTGGTATCCCTTTCAAGGGAGCTGCAAAAATAACACATCTTGTAATAACTAGCAGTCTTTCCAATTTAGAACCAATCTTATACGATTCCTACTTGTATCAGTCATTTTTCTAGGCATTCCGCGCGTTCTAAGGGGAATAGTTGGAGCCGGTATCTTCTTAGCGCTTGACTTAGCAGCATCATTAGCTTTCTGTAACAATTCCGCCCGCAACAAAGCTGACTTTGGTTTTCGCTTAAGAGCAAAGTGTTTGGAAGGAGATTTCTGAAACATAATCCATATTATTTCGACTCCACAAATCCCACCAAATCATCCGGAAACATCATCAAAGTACTGAAATATCTTACCTGCTGTCCAACAACAGTAGACAGAGCGTTTTTGTTCAAATATAAACACTCTAATGGAAGTAGATTTAAGTCTTTCCCTCGCTTTACTAAACGGTAAAGAGAAAAATATTAAAAACCTAAAGCCAAGCCTTCCAAACTAAATAATATCTTACACTCTTGAGTAACTTCTTCAAACAGATCCATAAAAATCCTCCGATTCTCTTCGGGTTCACTAATATCGTAATTTAGACAAGCGGTTGCCGGATAAGGTTTCATAATTTCTGCCAACATTGCAACCCATTGTTCACTATCTACCAGAGCAACCTCGATTATTTCTTCTAGCTCTGTCCTCCACTGCATAAACCAAGTTAAACCATAAATACTCCATAAAATGATACCAAATTACCCTAAATCCTCGCCCAGACACCGCAGGTTATACATGTAAAAAAAAGATGTTCTGAAGCAAACTTAATACGGAAGAGATGCCCCTTTCAACCTGTAAATGATAGGCGTGCGGCGTAATTAACGAGGGCGGTATATAAGCGAGGATTTAGAGTACCACCTATCACCTTATAAAAAAAACCCTCTCACCTCTTCAATATTTCGCCTCGGTATATGGAAAAATGACAAAAGTAGCTTTAATTTAACCTGCGTCTGTAAATCTATAAAGCATTCCTTAACATTCCTCAATACTTCCGGATTAAGTTGAGAGCTTATAGAACCACTTGTCCAGGACTCATTTGACCCAAGTTTATTATGTAGCCATAACGAAGTATCACTTTCTCTCACATTTGTAGACATTCTTTGGCTATTTATAACCAAAATATTATTAAAATATACCACAAAAAATAATTACACAATTAAATATTTATAAATTTAATTTACCTTTTTTACAAAAAAAAAAATTATCCCTCCTAAAAAAAATACAATTCACAAATCCAAACTCAGAACTTGTTTACTTTGTGTCAATTTGTCAATAAATGGGGCAAAAATCACTAAAATGTTCCAAGCGCGTCGAAAAATCGGGATTTTTAGTCAAAAATGTTTTTTTTAATATTTTCCTTAGTTTTGTTTCAAAATATCTCTAAAAAAAAAAGGTGAACCGCGGTTGTGGAGTTCATTCCAAACTGGAAGAAATTCAGTGTTTGGCGGGTTTTCCTGCATAGAATCCCCAAAAGTTATAAACGAATGGTTGGATTCCCCTGTCAATTTATACCGTTTTTTTTTATCCGCTCTTCTTCTACGAGAGAGCAGAACCAGAACCAGACCAGAACCTAGCTGGTCCGTTTTCGTGAAATAATCCGAAATAAAAAACCCGGAAGCGGGCAGTTCTTCTCCGGACCCTTATTTCCTCCTCCAGTTAAAAATTAACCCGGATTAGTGGTAATTGTTGGGTTTGACCTTGTAAAAAGTGGGTTTTCGGATTAAAGTTGTATTAATTATTTGTTAAGAAAGGGAGGGTTTGGGTTTGGAGGAAAGGAGGACATATGGTGGAGTCTTTGCCGAGCGTAACGACCTTTTTAGAAAAGGAAGAAATGTCTGCACCCTTTTTGGATTTGTTAAGTAAAAGCATTAAAAATGATGGGTTGGCTCCAATAGTGGAAAAGGACGAGAATTCTTTTCCCGTTCAGAAGATTCCACCGTGGAAGGGGCCTCTGACGGTATTTTTTATATATTTTATATATATTTTTTTATAGGTTATTAAACCGTTTAATGGGCTTGTTTACCTTTTATTTTATTTTTATTTAGCCGCATAATGAATCGGTCAAGCGGACTTGTCTGGCGGATGATGATTTCTGTGTTTCTAAACCAAAACGAGTGAAGGCAATTCATAGCGACCTGGGATTTTGTTTTCATCCCGGTGGGTCATCGTCATCCAAGGAGAACGAATATAAGGAAAATGTTCCGGAGGTTTCAGTTCGTGAGGTTTCTAGCTCCCCTTCTGGCCCTTTTCAGAAACTTACTATTAAGTTCAGTCGTTCCCAGTCGGAATCTGCCTTGTCGATCAAAAACGCCGTTGAAAGAAGTATGAAGTTTCTGAGTTTTTGTTGTTAAACTGGTGGAATGCTTTACAAACTTTTTTTTTCAGTTGGAAGTGATCCGATGCTGATTGGGGATGGATCTAAGTCGTTCATTCTCCCTGTTTTGGAAAAAGGGAAGCATGATGATTTGAAAGAAATATCCCCTGCAACTTTAGTATCGCTGTTTGAGGGTGGGTTTACAGGGAAGGTGGATTCGTTCGAGATTATTGATTGTCGGTATCCGTATGAGTTTGAGGGTGGTCATATAAAAAACGCTCTCAATCTTTATACTCAAAAGCAAATTTTGGAACGGTATATAGACCCGAAAAGGCCTTTAGTGATGGGAAGTTACAAACCTGGAAGGCATTTGCTTATCTTTCACTGCGAATTCTCTTCGCAGCGTGGTCCAGACCTGTAATTTTTTTTTCCAAGTTTATTTATTAGCGTGTAGAGTTAATTCATTTATACTGTATCTTTCTATATAGTTGTCGTTACTTGCGGAGCGTAGACAGGACTTTGAACGAGTTTCCGTCGTTGCACTACCCGGAGCTGTATGTTTTGCATAGTGGATACAAAGCTTTCTTTGAGCAGTACAAATCGTATTGTGATCCGGCGACTTACTTGCCCATGGCGCACCGAGACTTTCTGGATAAGTGTCGATTCTACAAGGCTGAATCGAAGACCAATACTGTGTCCAGTAAAAATATCAAGGCTAAAAGTCAAAAGTTTGTCCGGCCAACTTCAATGAAAAAATTGCAACTTTAGTATCAAAATAGCATTGGAACATTGAGTAGGCTATTTATTTACTTTCGATCTCGAAGTTTGCTCATAATACGATCTCACGTTTAGAAAATGCGTATATTTTAAAATATGAATTCAAGGTACTGCTAGGAGTTCATGATGCTTTTACTTTTTTAGAAAATGTCGTAACCACTTGTGTCGTAAACTGAAAATTTACTTGTCTATTTGAAAATATAATTCTATTATTAGTATGCGTTTTAATTTAGTCCTTATACACTGAACGGTCTTACTGTTTGCCCATTTGTTGTTGAAATTAGAAGTGCAATTTAGACTGCGTGATCTTCAAGAAAATAAGTATAAACATTTAGAAGTAGTCGAAAAGAGTAATCCGCTTTGCAAGCCACTTTTGTTATTAATCTTTTAAATTATGCTTAACTTGGTCAGCTCTTTCACTAATGAAAATTCTCCAAACTTTCTTTGAATTTGAAACTTTGTTTTATATTATTTTCAATAGTGTAGAATACATCATCGTAATTTTATAGTGTAAATTGATATATTTTATCCTTTAAATTGATACCTATTTAAGTAGATATTGACTAGGAAAGTTCCTACTTAAATTTTTCTACACCATCATTGGCACAGCATGGATGCCGTAGTAGTTATTGCTTGTCTAAACTTTGTGAAATCAATCATAACCCCCTTCGGGAGACTTAAATGCCAATGTTTTGATGCATCAAATGTTGGGATTTTCGAACCAGTTACCAAAGTTAAACTTTTTGATGTTTTTGCTTTACTGCCTGCATAAAATGTAGCACAAATTAAAATATCTACTAATTCTCCAATACAAGAATGCATGAAAACAATTTAATTAAAATTCTTTCCTTTAGTTAATTAAATGTGACGATTGTACAAGTAGTTTATAGCTTGGTAATTCCGTGTATTATGATCCTTTGGTAATTTCCAGAAACACTGGTTTATTTCGCATGCACTTTTCCAGTAGCAGAGTTTCAATTTACAATGCAATTATGGATAGATAAGGTCTATTTTTTTACTCCAAACTAACAATACACAAAGTAATAGTAACGATTTGTAATATTTCTGTGCGGGGAAGTAAGTGTCGAGGTCTAGGTAATATGGTTACTGTTTTGCAATAAAAAATTGGAACATAAAAGTAAGATTAATGCAAACTCTCATTGATTTAGTATTAGTTGCCAATTTAAACAAGACGTTTGGCTAATAAAGGATGAAAAAAAGCTCGTTCCTTTTCATACAAATTCTACTCGAAGCGACAAAAATCATACGGGTTTTTCCTAGATTTATGCTAAGCGGATAAGCGCTTATCTTATCTCCATATGCATTGCATTAGTGGGGTCAATTAGTAGTTGGATGCAATTAAGTACTAAAAAAGACATGTCCAAATTTAGGTCAGACTGGTTGTGTTGTGATGCCAAAAGTAACGTCTACTCGGGAAACGACTGCTATTGGCCCTTCATTCCTGTTTTTAGTGGGAATATGCTCAATAAAGAAACAAACTGCCAAACGTTTACCAACAAACTGCCTGCCTGATCTACTTTTATTTTGCATTTTTGGTTAAAAAGTAAGATAAGGCTTGAATAACACGTGGAAGGTTATCTACATTGATAAGCACAGGCTTATCCTATCCTATCTCACCCAAAATTCCAAGTCCCACGTGCCATAAAGCATCTACAACTACAACACAGGAGCGGAATTGACCCCAAGGCTCTGGAAGATTGGAAGATCCATAACAATGGAAGTATTCTAGGATTCTGAATGAAACTACAAACAAAACTACAACTTTCGAATGCTAGAAACGTACATTTTTTAATAGAAATTACTAAGGGATTTAAAAAGTCTTATCGTATTATGAGAAGTGTGACCTTTCCCAGGATGGAAGGGAAAGGGGCCCGTGCGGGGTTTCTTGTAGCGCTGCTGACCTTCTCGGCAGCGTCTTCAGCAGCGTCTTCAGCAGCGTCTTCAGCAGCGTCTTCAGTACAAATGGATGTCGGATCGGAAAAGGTAGTGATTCCGAAATTCGATGCCCATCAATTCCAACGTAACGTCCAACAGGGAAAAACGCACGTGGAAGATATAACGCGGAGAGCTACCCTCCCACGAGGTACTGCCATTTTTAATAAACATTTTACAAGGAATCCTGACAGGATGGTAACCATATTTCCGGAAATTACACCCCTGTGGACTTATTGTTTCAAAGGATAAATTGAAAAAACTTTTAACATGGACAAGATAGGGCGAATTTAACTTTTTTACATGGTAAGGTAGGGAAGAGTTATTGCGGAGAGTGAGGGGGAGTCATTTCCGGAAATACGGTATTTTTTAAGGAGGGTTGGCTAGTTAAATTGCATTGATATCTTCCTGGAAACCTTAGAAATATTTATGATTAAGATAACCCTATAGGATTTATTGGCTTTATTGAGTTGATGGAGGTTTAAAAGGCTGACTGGAGTTACTTTTTACGAAAGGAGTTTATATATAAATTGTGGTTATCTTTTTAAATAAGGTACGTGCTGGAAACAGGCACTAGAGGATTTGCAAATGTCCTGCAAGGATATGCTTCCTGAGAATCAGTCCCGGATGGCCCTTGCCTTTACAAATTGCTATAGTGAGATGATGGGGTCCGGAACTGTCATTTGTGACCAGCGGACATCAATATCGGAATGCATGAAAGGTTTGGATGCGGATACGAGGGCTACATTCAGGGATTTCTTCCTCCATACTCAAGATATGTGCTACTATTTGGAGCACCAACTTTGGCAAGAGAAAACTAGCGATGCGGTTAACGAGTAGGTGTTATCATTAAATACAAGTGTCTTTGTCTTATCATACAAGTGTTTTTAATTGATTATTCATTTGATTGAATATAGCGTCACCAATGCTGTTTTTGATGTCACCAAAAATCTAGAAGAGGCAAGGGAAACTCAGGAGAATATCCTTACCTCGCAACAGGAGTCTCTGAAAGTCCAATCTGTAATCATTAAAGACAACAATGAACTACACTCTCTGGTCATTCAGGTCAAAGATGTGTTTGCAGATGTGCAGTAAGTGTACAAATTTGAGGCTTAGATCCCTGTCTTTAGTTTATAAGGTATGAATGAACTGAACAGTTTTTTTTGTTTTATCTTTAGGGTTTCCGCTGTGGAACAGAGACAGATTTTTTTGGACATTTTCGAGAGATTGTCAAAAATGCAAAAACTTGTATCGTGGATACAAGGGGAAATGTCCCTTCTTGATATGATGGGGTTTTACCTCGCTTGTATAATATTCGGTGCTTTCTTTACAGCTTCAGAGAGAACAAAAAAAGCTCGCTTTTGGATAGTGATACTGATGATAATATCTCTTGGCGCTGAAAGATTTGCCTTTAATAGTCTTAATGAAAACCATTCACCGGTATGGTTATTTTAAAATTCTGGATTACATTGAATTACATGCATTTTTCGATAAAATTGACGTTGGATTATTTGTTTTTAGGAAAACATTCAAGAATATATTTGGTACATCCGACGTATGGCAGTTTTTGCTGGGATTTGTATTGTAATTGGCTTTGCTTCCCTCTACCAAGATCCTCAGAAAGTCAGCAATGACCTGCTCAACAGTTTAAATAAACGCATTGATATAATGATAAGATATATGGAAGGTAAGTCAAAACTTTTCGTATATTCGTTAGGTTTATGCTTCTTAATGTTGTATCATGCATGCCGTGCCTTTTTGAAATATTCATAGAAAATCGCCGACGGACACGTTTACTGAATAATGCAGAATCTTCAAGCTTACCACATATCCAACAATCTGCGCAACCGGCTCAAGAATCATCAGATTCAGATTCGGACTCAAATTTTTCGGATAGTTCTGTACCAGACCGTATCCCGAAAATACCTTTTTCTCAATCCGGAATGCCAGATGAGGACAATGCAGAAAATTTTGCACCTGAGTCGAATAGTTTGTACTTTTCTACGGCACCTATTCGTAGAAAACGCGTACTTAAAACGCCGTTACGGGAGTTATCAGTAGAGGTAAGCTCTAACAATTTGTTATATACAAAACGAGCTATAATTCTATAGCAAATCCAATTCTTATTTGCCCTACAATTTAGCCTCAAGATAGTCTTCCTTGCCCGTATAATTTACGCAACCGAAGAGATGGAACTCCGACTCCTATTGAATCTCCATATTATAGTGCATCCAATGAAAAATTTGTATCATCTTCACATTTTCGAAACACCAAAAAGCCAACAGTGAGAACGGGTGATAATTTTCAAAACACATCCCTTTCATTCTTATCTTCAGATGAAGAAATGTAACATAGTTAAACACAACTAAATATTTTATACCATTGAACCTGGAGTTCAAATCCTATATTCCGTATAAAAAAATCTACGCTTTAGATTGGCTTTGACTTAGTTAAATGAATAAGTCTTCCGATTTTGAAAGAAGGTAGATTATTGCATGAAGTTAAATTGTTTTGGTTATTGGTAGGACTATGGTGAGGATAAGTTTTAATATTTTTTAATGAGATGAAAGGAGTTACAAAACTAGCTATTAACATTAATATTAATACAATGAGTGTAAATAGAGTGACAAGTTCTCACTTCCCCGTTACTTGCTGATAAGCTTAATGCATTGTTTAAATTCATTTGAGTTTAAACTTTTAGACTGACTGTACAACTAATTCAGAGAGAAAAATAAAAATTCTGACAGAATGCAAGCATATCCAAATAAATAAGTTGGGTATCAGTCATTAAAAGTTTATTAATAACTATTTGAAACATAATATTTAGGCGTAAGAAATCATTATACGAAAAACATGGTCTACAAAATGAGCTAATTCATTTTGCTCTTCATTTGCACTACTATACTCATTAATTACAATTAGTTGAACATCATGATCTGCATAAAATGTTCCCTGTCTTTGAAAAACTTATTAGTAGAATTTCTAATTAGCAAATCTGATGACTCTATTGAATACGCATAAATTACTTCAATAATGCATGGTTTTAAATATTTACGTAAATTAGGCGGAATCTAATCTACTCTACTTACCGAGTAAGCGTTTAAGTTGAAAAATAAAGAACTATAATAGTAGCATAATCGGAGACATACGAGGATATTTTTTAAAGAGCTGTCATTAAAAATAATCACGGATTTACAGAACAATAAAACTCATTTAGATATTTTCGAGAAGAAACAACTATAATGTGTGTATTACACATAGTCAACTTGACAAAGCTTTGCATGATTGATAAGAGAAGATATGGCCTAACTTGATCCACAACCTAATAACATTCTCTCAGCACGTGGCAATTCCATCGCTTTTATGAATTACGCATTGTGCGATGCAGATATAGATATAAACCTTCCATTAAAACCCAAAAGTAATTTGCAAGGATGATATATTGCCACAGGCTTGTCACCAACTTGCACTCCCAATTCTGTATCAATTTTAAAAGTACACAAAATAGAATGCTAACATTTTTTATACTATTAACACACTTTAATTCCTTTTAGTTTTAGGAACAAAGGGCATAGCACATCCACAGTTAGCCATGAGAATTAAGCGGAAAAAAAAGGGAAGGCACCAAACTGAGTATTGATGGGAGTTTTTGGAGAGGAGCACATGTAGAGAAAATCTTCAGACTGCAAGTGCGTCCGGTTCAACATAGGTTCAGACTCCGACCGATGAATCTTTGGCAATGAATTTAAAAGGCTTTCCAATGAAGTCAAGATCTGAAAAATTAGTAATGAAATGTTTCTGATATTTTAAAATGGTTAAATATGCGCATATATGTTTGGATTAATCCACAAACTTGTCTAAATAATGGCCTGTCATCTCGCACGAACTTAATGCAATCTTCCATAAGCCTTTTAAGAGCCTTAGGAGTGTCTGACCTCATGTGACTTAGATCAGGGCGCAGAAACCCACGCCCAACCATAAAAAGAATCTAAATCCAAAATATTACTTAATAACTGAGCTTTATAATTTCTGCACTTCTGCAATTCTAGGTTCGATTCCGGTGCAATAGCTTACCTGATCTTTATTACTTATGCTGCAGTAGGGCAGTTGTCCAGATAAAAGCTCAAAAAGCACAATGCCAAATGCATAGACGTCAGATTGGAAAGTATACGGATTTTCGTCTTGCATTCTGATCACTTCAGGGGCCATCCACAAAATAGACCCTAAAAACCCAGTCAATGATCTAGGTGTTCAAGAGATGCTAAATGAACAAACATCCAATGTACCTGATGGTTGCTGCTGTTGCTGAGAACCCGACCACTTAGTTTTTACAGTGGCAAGTCCGAAGTCTCCAATTTTCACGGTTAAGTCATCATGCAAGAAAATGTTGTTGCTTTTTAGGTCTCGATGAATAATATTCTTGGCGTGCAAATAACTGAAAATGTCAAACAAACAGTTTAACATGCTTTTTTTTAAACCAGAATGGGATTGACCAGAGCGTCATGCTGCGATAAATAATCGTATTTGATACTAACTCCATTCCTTGAGCAGTCTGTCTTGCAATTTCAATCAAGGTTAACAGAGGAAACTTAGTTTCCAAAACGTGTATATGCTTATACAAAGACGACCCTTCACACCACTGCGTAACGATTGCTAGTTGAGGTTTACTAACACAGCCCATGAACAGCAGTATGTTGACATGTCTAGGAAAATCATTTTTTATCAATTTTCGCCATTTTAAACAGAAGTACTAGATATAGCAAACTCTTATTTTACCTCGTTTTTCTTAGGACGGCAACTTCATTTTTAAATGCTTGTAACTGAGCAGGAGTGGGATCTTTCACATTCAAAGTTTTAACAGCTACAGGTCCATGCCAAAGCCCTTTGAAAACCGTTCCGAAGGACCCTGATCCAATTCTATGCCCCACTAGAATCTCCTCCGCAGGTATTTCCCAATCTTCAACATACTCTCTGGTTGTTTTAACCTGAGAATAGGATGGTTTTAAATAGGTCCTAGGTATTTGATCTAGATTTTAAAGGTCAACCTACCTTTTTACTACTTTCATCCGCCGATCTTGCTCGGGGTCTGGTTAGTCGCAGAGTGTTCGTTGGAGAAGCCTGAGCACTGTGACTTAGAGAAACTTTTGTAGGACTTCCAGCGGGACTAGCTGCTCGGTGGGGAGTACCAGCAAAGCTTGTGTAAGGCCCTCCTGTATTGTAAGGGCTATTGTTAATCAAATTGATAGTAACTAAACAATAAGCAATAAGCCAAAAATCAACAACTGCAGGTTTGAGAAAGCTTAGGATAGTGGTCCACCAAAACAACAAATTATAATTCCAAATCAACGAAATATACGAACTTGGTCCAAATACTACCCCCATAGTGAGACTTGTAAGGGGAACAGCCAAGGATAATGTTCCATGGTGATTGGCTTTAATATTCGTTGGATTGCCAACGTCTGGATGTCCTAAATGTTCATTTCGGCCAATACTAAAGGGCAACCATTCTAAGGTAAAGAACACAAACACATAGAAAATCCAAGCAATAAACATGCAAAAACCAATAATATAAAAAATATAACATTAATCATGCAAACTAACTAATGCAACATAGTTTTTAAAAAGGTATGATTTACAATAGGGTATAGTACTGAAGAACCACAAATAAATAAAAAGAAAGACCAAATAATTAAAACACAAAACACGCAAAACTCACTGGAAAACGCCAAGAACTGATTACCATGCAGCGTCGAATACGTTCCTTTGCCTATTTTGTGGAGAAATTCGTCTGAAATTTCAGCAGAATGACCGACCAAATTATAACAAACGTTTGGAGCAGAAGTAGATCGTTCTCGTTGCCCTAACGGAGGTTGATGATCCTTCCGAATACATTGTTCTGATTCATTAGGAGGTGAAATATCTCTAGGGACATCAAAATCTGTGCTCTGTGCGAGTAGTCTAAAAAGATGGTCTTATTTATTTTCAACGACTATTTAAAATCCTTTCTATTAACGGAATAGCGAAGTATTTATACATGGAAAATAATTATTATATTACATCTCATAGTATGTCCTTTCCATCCTGCTGGATTCACACAAGGTTGGGACATTTGCAGCGCATCTCTGATGAAAACGGTAACCACAAGTGCGACATTGAAACCCTTGGAATAATAACCTTCTGCAGCACTCACAATAAGCTAATGAAAAAAATGTCTTCCGGACCTAAATTTAAACTGAAATTATACCTTTTGTACAGAAACATTAGGTAAAAGTTGATATAACGAACTCAACTTACAAAATTGTGCGAAATACTGGTTGCAATTGGAAACTTGTCCAAGATTTCCACCTTTATTTCATCACCTTCTAACTTAGAAATGTCAGACTCCCAAGGAACTTGCATCTAAAATAAATCAATCCTTTGAATAATAATCGTTGACATCAATCATTAGGATACTGAAAAAAAAATCTCACAGTAGGATCGGAAATTCTGAAGACAGCACACATTTCTGGAGTTAACTTTCTTCTCTTCATGGCTTTTGCCAGCGCCTCTCTCACAGTTTGACCAGGTCGTATCTTTAAAAATCAAACACCCCAATTTAGCTCCAGATTACATAGTTTCAAAAAAAAATAGTCACACTCTCCCAAAACCGTAACATACTTGAACTGAAGTTCTTTGTTGATTAGGTAAGTAGGCTCGAACAACAGACTTCAGCGGAGATCTTGGGGACAACCCTTCATCACCTGTGATAGATAACAACGACATTTAAATAAAAATAATTCCAATTTCCATTTCCCGTAATTCCCTGACCACAAGCCGCCGCATATGTAGGAAAAAAAGGATTTTAAAAGCATTTTTAACATGGAAGAGATACCCCTCGCAAGTATCGGAAGTAAAGGATACTATGCGGCTTAATTAACGAGGGCGGATTATGGTCAGGGAATTACGGTAATTCCCATCCTGCAGTCTTCCCTTTATACCTGAGGCAAGGGAATGAGTAATGAAACTGTCCATCGATGGTATCATGGGCGAAGAGTCCTTACTGGAGTCAACCGCAATCTGCTCTTTGAGGTCCTGCTCCTTCCTCTCCAGGTCATGGAGCTTGGTGGTCAACTCAGAATACTCCTACAACAAAAACATCACACATAAATCAGTAATTAGAGCATAAATCCCCATATCAACAGCTCTGAATGCGACCCCCTGCCCCTCCCCCTCGATAAGCTGACTCAATAACCCCCAAAAAACCCGACTAAACAACCAACCTCAAGGTACATAGTTGGAGGATCTTGAAATCCAGCAAATCGATCATTAAGTGCATCAATGTTTTCTTTCGTAAGTCTTATAACATTCTGAATATTTCGTAACTGCAAACTCTCGGAAGTCTGAACCCGTCCTTCTTCTTCCGTGGACATTCCACTTGACTATCAACCATCACAACTCCATCCACTCCAAGTACATTTCTTCAAAATTCAAAAAAAACATTAAAATTTTTTATTATCTTCCACTTTTAATTAAAAAAATAAAAACCCCCTTCCCATTTACTTATTTCCCAGCAGATAAGGTACGGAATGACCCCTTTTAAACGCACGGTACTCTTCGGAGGATTAGTTGGACTGAAGATACAACTGAGTTCCCCCACACAGTTGGATATCACACTATCTGATAGCATCCGGCTATCCTGC
>JAQFZX010000584.1:0-51835 GCA_034682405.1 Hydroisotoma schaefferi | reverse complement strand
ATATTTCGGGAGCTCTCTAGCTTGCCTAGAGGTCCAGTTACTACTAAAATTGTCGGCCGACGAAAGTGTCGGCCGACAACCTGTCGGCCGACGAAAATGTCGGCCGACTTTTCGAACTTAAATGTTCGGTTTCGAAAAGTGTCGGCCGATTTTTCGAACTAAAATTGTCGGCCGACGAAAATGTCGTCCGACGAAAACGTCGTCCGACAGGTTGTCGGCCGACAGCCTGTCGGCCAATTTGTACATGTCTTCATTCTTGAATCTGTAGTAAGGAAGGAAACATAAACATCTAAAAACAACACATCTTATCTTGGCTACATCTTATCTTGGCTAGCCTTTTACAGATAAGCAATAGACAGTTTAATTCCTTATATCATTTGGAAAGTTTAGAGCAATAATCACAAAGAGTGAAGGTTAGGGGAGGATAAACCCTACAGTGCTTTATCAGGAAGGAGCCCAGATAGCTGTGTCGTGTCGTGGGCCTTAATATTTCCTGGAAATATAATGGAAACTGTAAGTGTAACATTTTCAGGAATATTACAATTGGCTCAAATTATATTTGCATTTTACTACAGTTTTTAAAAACGCAGATTTCTGCTTTAATTTTAAGCCATATTGAATGTAAAATGAAAGTAGCAGTATAGCAGTAGGTAGGAGGAGGGTAGGATTGATTGAATGGTTATTGAATTTATTTTATGGGTTTAATTTTTCAGGACGATCATTTTGAAGATTTCACCACAGCATCCGAATGGGAACTGTTCATCGCAAAATTGGAACAATTGTTGAACGAATGGATGGGAAAGCCCGTAGATCCTGAAAATGTTACCAATGGATGGCTGGTTTTTCATGAGAGGGTCACCTTTGCAGGTACGACTACTGCTACTGCTTAGATAGAATGTAATTACGTTTTATGGAGTTTGTGAATTTATATGCAAATTGGGGTTGTTTTTATTAATTACAGATTTCCCATTTAAATTTTCTTACTGCAAAAGGATAAAAGGGACAAAGGAAGGGAAGGGTTCAAAATTAATTGCGGAGGACACGATAGAATCTTCCAACAAGGTCATCAATGACTGTAAAAATTCATCTGCTTTATTAGAGTCCAATAACGTACCTCCGTACCTTGTAAGGACTGCTTCTTCGGAATGTAACTTCCCTCCTGCAAAGAACTGTCCATTTCCAATATCAGATTACTTTGATGTTGAAGAATACAGCGTGTTAACTTCTGCAGGCCTTGAGCCTGTCCAGAAAGAGCCAAGGTTGAAGATACTTCTGAGCTCCGCATGCATTGCCGTAAATAATACAAACTGGTCAGTAATTAATAGTAATTATGAATAATGTCATATTCTGGTAATGTTTCTTGTGTAAGAACTAAATTTTCTGAATTTTGCTGTAGCAATTTTCCGATTTTTGTACAATTTCACCACTGGAGAGAAAATTACTTCTATGGTGTCGGAGAGTTTTCTGGTATTCGTACGTCATTTCAAATCGTTAAGCTGAATACATGTCAGAACGGAAATCTTCCAACGCATTTGAACGGCTTACTGGACATTTTTAAGTCGAAGATTGGGACAGGGTTAGCTGTTCCTGTTGGAGTTTGTGTGCACTTTTTCCACAAGTTGAGATCGTGGCCTTCAGAGTATTCTTATGACTCTTTTCCTCCTGACATGCTGGAAATAATTCGTGGAAATCCTGACCCTGAAAAAATTAAAACTGACACCGTAAATGAGAAATTAGCCATTCTCACCGAATTCCTGCCTTTTGGATCAGTCGTTGATCCTTTTTTAAACATCGAATTTGTTGCCGGCTGGCCTTCTCTGACTGAAGACGTCGTAGTAGATTCTTTGAGCTACACTGATCTTGAACCTGACAATGCAGAATTGTTTTATTTTAAATTGAATACGGATCTGAAATCGGAATTTCGCTTGCATGACCTGATTGAAGGAGTTTGGAATTTAAGAAAAGATGTCAGAACTTTTGAGCAAGTACTCGGTAAATCCATTGAAAATAGCCAAGGTAAGATGAATTTGTACTGATATTTTTGATGAGCGCTAGATCCTAAACCTAATAAATGGAAGTCTGAAACTTGCTATGTCTGAATAGATACCGTGGAGTATTCCTCTGCCTTGGAAAAAATTACTAAAAGTACAGTACCAGCTATTCCGTTAGCTGGATTAAACAAAGTTTTAGGCGTAGCAAGACGCTCCAAAAGGCAAACTCTCTTTAATCCAGACGCTTATGAAGAATTGGCACCTTTACGGACAGATCAAATCGAACTGCTACTAAAATACTTGTTTCCGGATTCTTCGAATGAAAAGAAGTATAAGTACCCAGAACCAGGGACGTACGAGCAAAGCGTAGAATTTCAAAAACCTTTACTGCAAGGATTAGTGGTATGTTTCAGATATCTTATTCATAAAATCATTGTTTCTCCTATGTTTAGGGTTGTAATCCATTTTTGTGTGGTTCATTTCCTTTCTATCAGGAGAATTTACAAGGAATTAAGTCGGCACCCATAGGAAGCTTAGTATGGAGAATCGCGGTTGTAGCTGCCTACTTAAATACCTACGAAGGCCTTAAAGGTGCCGTGGCTTACCTGTGGGCAGAACTGGTGCTAGAACTTCGCTTTAGAATGGAAAACTCAATACTAATTTGCGGGTACGTATCACATTTCACATTACAGTATTAACAGGTTTTATTTTCGCCCTTTCTGCAACTTTTGCCTTATTCATTCACAACCAAAATATACAAAACATTTACATCTATCCAGGAAACGAAGACATACAAGCTTTTATACCCCTCTAGTCATAACTCTAGTGATTATTACTTCGTTGTGTGGAAGTGATTGTGAAACATTTCCGGAAAAGAAGGTCATAATTGAACTAAATCATGTCTAGTTGGATTTCTTGCCACATAGAAGTCCATATCATGATCAGTCCAATTATCTGGGGTTTCATAACCATTTAACGTGTTGAGTGACTCACTCTGGCTGATCCTAGCAGGCCTTCGCCGTTTGTTCTGATCATACGGTCTATGAGACTGGACTGTGGACATTTTATTTAGGGCATCGTACGAGGCACGCGACCCTAAACTTGTTCGCAGTAGTCTGCTTTGATTATTGAGGTAGTTATTAACTGCTGCGGCGGTATTGGAAGCAGTATGAACATGTCCATTTCCATGAGCAAAATTATGCATCGAATGGTTATGATGATGGTGATGGTTACTTAGATAACTTCTGTGAGTAGCATGCCCTTCTTGGTGGGGTCTGTGGTGATGGTTGTGATTGTGGGCCATCATTGATGCCCTCGGGGTTCCAATAGTTGCTAATCCATCTATGCTTCCATGGTAAACTCGGGCTCTTGGAATGCTTTTAGTTGACACGACTGACATTTGATCCCATTCTTTGACCATACTACTAAAAGGTCCTGGCGTAATCATCGCCGGACCCGGCGAAGGGGTCATCGTTGGTGGTGCCTAAAGAGTAGGTATGGAGGTTGTGAATTGAGAAGTAAATTAGGATACTCATGATCATGCTTGCTCAATTGCTCATGACAAAAGTGCATGTCACGATTCAATCTAAATATAAGCTACCTTGGCCATTAAAGCAGATTGGGGACGCCTGGTTTTAGATCTTTTCGTCACCCCGATGAAAATTAGGACTGCGAGTAGTACTGTAATGCAAATAGCAGCACTTGCACCGATGGTTATTTTATCCATGTTATTAATCAGTGCAGATTGTGAGGATGGTTTCAATTCACGGCAGTAACTACCAGGAGGTATTGAAGCAGCGCTGGGATTAATTTCATTGTATAGTATGTCTTCATAAGGAACAACGCACACAACAATGCATTCCTGTAAATGCGTTGTTTATAGTTTATTAAGCTAATCAGTGATGTATTTTTTTAAAAGACTAAACCTACTAAATTGTGTACTTACGGAATTTGGAATATTTCTGATCCTATATTCCCTTTCGGTTGATGCCAGTGGAGGGCCATGGCGGAAAGTGTCTTCTCCAAACAGCCTATAAATTATTCTAAATCCCGTGGAATGGTTTGGACTGTCCCATTGAAGTAGAATAGAGTCTCCTACTCGCTCGACTTCTCGAATTTTGATATCGGATTTTTCTGCAAATATCAGGTTTGGGGGTAGAAATCTTGGTGGCTGAGTTCCTTGATGGTGCAAGGAAGGGGGAGAATTTATGGCATCCTGAGGCTTCACTATAACTGCTGAATTTGCTTGAATTGGCGATGGATGCTTAATAACTTTGGAACCTGAAGTACTAATGCTTGCCTCTGAAATTGACAACCCTATCCCAGAAATAACAGGTATTTTAGAGTCATCCAAATCCATAGCTTCTATCATTTTGCTGGAATGTTTTTTATCGGCTGTTTGATCATTGATAGATTTTGCTGTAGTTGTGGTAGGAAAGGTCGATGATGGGGCAAAAGTCATATTATTTCGGTATATCGTTTTTGTTGAGCTATTCCCAGTGCCAGACACTGTTGAAGTAGTAGACGATGTTGACATTACCACTCTGGGAGTTACTTTCTGTCTCATATTATAAGGCCGGATCGCGATAGGACCTCTTTTAGTGGTCGTCCGGAGTGTGTTAGTTGTAGTGGGTGGGGCTTTTGTCGTAGTGGTTGGTGGGGCTTTTGTCGTAGTAGTTGGTGGGGCTTTTTTCGTCGTAGTGGTTGTTGTTGTAGACGCTGTTGCAAAGCGAGAAACGGTTGTAGGTAGGAAAGTAGAGGGCATGAAACTGGACGACTTGTCATTTGAAACAGAGTCGTCTGCAAAATCTAAATTGACAATTTCTTCTGCATTGTTTTCGACCGATTCCTTGTCTTCATAGGACGTTGATTTTTTAACCGATTCCGGTTGGATTACTTCCTGTTCTGCATGTGGTTCAGGGTTTAATTTTGGACGAGGCCTTCGAAATCGATATCGTGGTCTTGTGAAATTCCGAGGTTTTGGTACGGAATCTTCTAAGGCGTAGGTTTGCCGATTTTCATCAGTCTCTTGCTCACTGGCGGTGTCTTCTTCGCTGGGATATCGATGAGCCGATGAGACGGAATTGGTCGCTCCAATTCCTAGCAGAGCTATATCTTCGGGTTTCAAGTCCACATCATAGTCACTTTTTGATACAGTTTCGTTACCTTCGACGCACTGTAAATCTGGAAGTGTTATAAGTAAATCGTAGTTGATAAGAACACTTGTTAATCATTTGTTTTAATATGATTTTACCTTCTGGAGTTATTTGGTAAAAGCTTGAAGCCTTTAATGCTGCAGGACTTCCACAAAACTGTGGATTTCTTTCTCTACTTGTAACCTGTAAATCATACTCTCGAATCCATTCTAAGATCCATTGAAGTCGACAGTCACAGTTTAGAAATCTGCCTCCGAGACTTATCCCTCGTAGAGTGGAGTTTAGTGAAGAGAAAGAACTTTGGGAAAGTGTAGCCAACGGGTTTCCGTCAAGCGCTAGTAGGGTGAGAGATGTAAGTCCATCGTAAGCGTTTTTGGGAATTTCAGTCAGAAGATTAAATCCTAGGTCCAGTACCTACATAATTTACATCACCAATTTTATAAACTGCTTAGATCCATGTTGTGAATAGCAGGATAATCAAATAGTGTACTTGCCCGAAGTTCTTTTAATGTATACAGGGCTTCTCTAGGAAAATGTGTGATTAGGTTATTTAGCAAACTTAGGGAGCTCAACGTATCATTTACTCCATCAAAAACCGTTTTTGGTAACTTCTGCAGCAGGTTGCGTTCAAGATTCAATGCAGTTAAAGAATGAAGACGAAGGAACTGTGATGGTTCCAATTCTCGCAATCTGTTTTGGGCTAAATCCAAGAATGCCAGAGAGGACAGATTCGAAATAGATTCAGGTATCATACTTACTCTCGTACCTGTTCAAATATTAGAAGCGTTTAGTATGATCTCTATTATTAGCTATTATGCATGCTCAGGTGAGTTTTACTGAATTGGAACGGTTCCTGCTACATGCGTATACCCTAAAACCTCACCACACTACCAGCTCTGAATCATAGCCAAAGTCTATAAGTTTTGAACGTCATATAGGAAGTAACGGTTATGAAATTAAAAAAAAAATAAAACCAAAGTTTAGATAGATAGATATGATTGTTCTAGCTGTATTATTAGCTCTTTGTGATTATCATTTTTCATGCAGGTTTAATAATTTACATAAACGAAGGGGATTTTGACCTACTGGCAACTGGTGAGATGAGGTGTGGTGTGAGCTCAAAATCGTCTTCAAAAGACGATTATCCTTACTTTTTCAACCAGTAATTAGTTGAAAATGCCAGGTTAGATCTTAAGACTGTTACAAGAAACTCCGATATTTGGGACTACATACCTTTCAAATTCAAATTTCTCAAAGATCCTTCAAGTCCCATAAAGCTATCGGCATCAAACTCCAGGTTGTTGTCGTTCAGTTTTAGAGTGCTCAGTTTTGTAAGATTTTCGAATGCACGCTGGGGAATTTTTGAAATCTTGTTGTAGCTAAGATCTAAGAGGGTTAAACGCTGCAAGTTTTTTGTAGACTCCGTGGGCACTTCTGTCAATGAATTTTGAGTCATGCTTAAGTGCTTCATATGATTTTCCAGTCCCAAGAAAGCGTCCTTGTGGATACTTTTTATTCCGCATGATGAAAGCTGCAAACTCACCTAAAGATTAAATTCAGAAGTTCACATGTCAGCTTGTGAGCTGCAATTCTTCTAAGATATTCTGAAAATGTTTCTTGTTAATGAATTATACGTATGGATTATATACCAATTTTAATTCTGAAAATAGCCTTGCTGGAATATTTCCTTTCTCATCTGTAACAAGGCTACCATTGAGGTAAAGCAACTCCAACGGTTTATCCGTTCCCGAGTAATAATTTAATAAAACAGAAACTAATTTTTGAGCATCTATTTCTTGGCACTGAACACTTAGCTGATTATTTGCAGATGGATTAGTTGCACATATGCAACGGGATTTTATATCATCGGGAGTTTCATCTTCATTTTTATGCCACGGGCAGTCATCTTGAGACCCTTTTGTTACTCCGATCAGTAGTGACATCCAAATGAATAGAAAGGTCCTGGTAACAAGTACCGTACTCCATTTTTGTAGCTCGGTTGACTTCATTTTTAATTCGGTCTCTTATGGTCATCTGTGTCCATCCTTAGTTTACCATCTTTCTGAAAAAAATCGGATGCATGAAAGTTATGAAGAGATTGGCTTATTTTCCGACTAATATTTGTGGAAATAATAAAATAATTTAGTCAGTTTCACTATTCATTAATTGAATTGCAGGCATATGATTTATTAGGGTCGTAACGAAGAAATGAGTCATGAGTTGTGTGTAAAGCTGAGATTTTGATTTTAGTAATTTGATGGTTTGTCATGAAAAGAGGAGCAGGTAACAGGAGTGAACGTTCTTAACGCCAAACGACACCTTACCGTACCGTATTTTTTGCTGGCAAAAAACAAACGACTGTAAGGTAAACGGTGGACTCATTAGAGATGCTCACGTAATTGGGCCATAATTTTGAGAAGTGTAGTATGTTCTTTTGCACTAATTCTTCTCAACAATAGTAGCTACTAAAATAACGTAGGGAAATATCATGAATTGAATGAACTTGTATAGTGGCGTCTTTCATTTTTTTTCAACCTTCACAGCTAACGTTTCGGTTGATGATTTCGTACCATTTATAAACTAGGGAGTTTCTTGTCTATTCTATAATGCAAAATAAATTTTATAAGCTTTTCGGTACTTTCGTTCTGGTTTCGGTTGTTGTGATTCCAACCTACCTACCTACTTTAGTTTAGGAAGTTAAACTGCAAAACAGCGTTTGACAATATAGCAGGTTGTCAATGCAGCGCAGTTGATAATCTACTTCCCTTTATGACATTTATAAATTTGATGAATGCAGTTTGAAAATTGTAATCTACATTTTTTGGTAGATTTAAAAAAAATTATATTTTGGACGATTTTGGTAACCTCTTGTGTTCTAAATGATAAAATACTTGGTCGTCATTCATTTGAGAGACGATCTCCGCATCCGCATTAACTGTAAGAGGTTTGCCTTTCATAGACAGTTTCCAACATAGGTAGTCGTTACACCACCGACAGGTACGATCACAATTAAATGTAAATGACGCAAGCTAGATTTTGTTACAAGTTGAATAGAAATCTTTAATTAAAATCAAACTATCTCATTTAAAGACGTTGCTTGTATTATCTTAAATATGCAAACGTGCCGTGTATGCATAAAAACGTAATTGATCTAAATACAATAAAATACTAAATTAAATAATCGTTCCTTTTCGGCTACTAGTAATGATATTATGCATAGATTACAGTTTATTAAAATGCATCTGACAGCCTATGTACAGCCTTCAAATTTTAATTTCAACATAACAGCCATACAGTACATTTGAAGTGTACCGACCAAATTAGGTTACATTTTCTAAGATAAGATAACATATTGCCTTTAAGCAGTCATAGGTGGTGGAATTCGTATATTAATCAAAAGAAAAATGATGGATCATATAGTCATCCATCACTGAAAGACCAATTTGATTCAGCCCTTTATGAATAAATCTATTCAATTTCTAATCTGTTAAGTTGTTGTTGAAAGAATGTATTCTTGCACCAAAAAACTCTACAGACATAAGGCTCTTTCAGTCTTATTATTATTTAATACTCAAAACAAAGCAACATAATCTGCAATCCGCGTTGTATGAAACAAGGGACGAGATGAGCTAGTCAAAATCAAGAATGAAGAGATTATCTACAACGGTTGCAGTTGTTACTATTTATACCACTTCTTACCTGTAGAAATAAGTAATTGACAGCTCTAACTTGAGATTTAAGGATGTATTATTTCACATGTCAAACACTCGCGTAGAAGAATCAACATTATTGAATTGGTTGTGCAACTTATTACGATGGAAAGATACGGACGGTTAAATTAATCTAAGGACGTTCAGACTAGTGCTTACTCATTTTTTGAATTTGAATTGTATTCTTTCAAGACATCCAAGGGAATCTTTCTCATCTATGATTGTTAGTCCATCTTAATTACATCTTATCAACTCAAGGCACTCAAGGGTGGACAGTGAACCACTTACATATCATCAATATTTTGACCAAAGGAAAGGTTTGTAATAATTTTAATTGTAATTAAGAAGGTTTTCTGAAACGAAGTGTTAATAGTGTGAGTGAAGGCATCTTTGTTATTTGTGGAATGGGAGGACAGAATAGTCAATCTAGTAACTAGTAGGACTATAGTTATTAAATGCACATAATCCCTAATCGACACGGCAGCATGATTCACACAACTGAAGCATTTAACGCGTTATTCTTCATTGTATAAATAAATGAAGGTGCTTTTGGAATCGAGACACACCCCATCTGAAGCAGCCACTCGAACTCAATACCATTTATCATGTATTTTGGCATTCCACGTATACACGATGGACTTCAAGATGTAAGCCACAAGCCAGTGAAAGCTTAATATTCAAAACTAATACCAAATCTACAGGTTACATTATTATGGGAATTACACTAGATGATTTAGTTTAACAATCAATTCAATCACATGTATTGATGCTAACCTTACGCACACAACAAGAACTTCGCCCACTAGCATTAGCATAGCGGATTGCTGAGTTTGTGGGTTAAAAAATAAAATGGGTGCAAGATGCAAGAATAAAGCTGAGAGAAATTTGAGCATTAAAAAGCAATATTTTTTATAAAGAATAAAGATGCTCTGATGCTCTCCGTTCCCTGCGTACGTGCATATTAAAGAATTCGCTTTTAAACGTATAATTTTCTTTTACTAAAAAATTAAAACCAAAGCTTTGTTGTGTTAATCGAAAGGAAAATTGCGTGAAAATTATAGGAACTTAGCAAGACTCAGTATGTACATAGTTCTTTCAACAATAACTGTACTTGTTAGCTGTGAATTAAGATTCACTTAATAGTAATAAATTTGGAGAAATCAAAGGGATTAAATGGGAATGAGTGTATACGAAACCCAGTTTTTGCATGCTTTGTTACCTTCTCATTTCCGTTCTGCTGCTCAAAGCCGTACTCTGTGCAATAGACGGCATCGCATTTTTTAAGTCTTCCTATTTTTCTAGTTCTTTGTGGTATTGAAGATACTCTTTGAATTGTATACTTATAATTAATATTCGATTTTATTTTTAATTTGTTAAGGAAAGCGATAGCAGTAAATAAGTTAGGGGTCAACGGAAATGCAAGTGTGAAATCGTTTTTATTGGCATTTATATGCACGTTTAAGTATACGGTTTTGCCCAAAAGCATATGAGCCGACCGCACCGCAGGCAACCCTTTCTTTTTTAATTTATTGTTAACCGTTAAAAGTCATAAGTTTGAACATGCGGTCATTGAACAAGTCATAACCGTGGTTTACTATTTTGTAACGCATACATTTGAATTCAACTTGCTTTGTTGAAACGATGAAAGCTTAAATATTTATTGAATCAGAAATAAAATGAGACGGGACTGACAAATTGATCTCTCTTTGTAGTGTTTTGGACTAAATTGCCATCTCTAAACAAAGCGCAAAGCAAAGACTTATTTTTGGAAGACTTTTGGTCAAAACTTCATTAATGTTAGCTGTCTGTTTTTTATATCATACTTATAATTGCCTCTTAATAAGCAGCATTATGGATTAAACGCAATAGTAGCCTCTAAAATGATCTCCTTGTCGACTTACTTAGTCGTAAACATGAATAAACAACCACCAGTTCAACTTTTTAACCCATTCTAGTTTACAGTTAAAAGCATTTTGACTTTAATGTCTTATGCATTAACAAATAAAAGTTTTTCTATTGGTAAGTAAAATTGTGATGCTGAAAAACGCAGCAGTCCCTAGTCAGTTTGATAGCCAGGTGGATTTTATTTCGAGGACAAAACACTGAATAGCAATCAGCATGTCACTCCTAGTTGTTCTAAGGTTAGAAAAAGTCGTTTTTAGACATCAACTTGGAAAAACTTGACTATTTTACACGGAAATTGGCACTGTACTACTGTTTGTTTGCAGTACACAAGTAGCAATTTGCTGACGATTGACAAGGTAGCCTAGCATCTAGCATATAAAAGCAATTACATGAGAACCCGAATGGACTGAAAAGAGCAACACTAAATGAGTCACGGTTGTTGAATTTGATACGGAAGTTTAACAAGTATCTGTTTACATTAGAAATATATCTTCAACAATGTCAGGGCCTCCGGGGTGAGAATCATTAAACTCGCGAGAAGAAATGCTCGTTGCTGTTACGTAGCTTCTGAAATCTCTGTAATATGTCTAGTATCTGAACGTTTAAGTAAATTTTTAGAGAGGCAAGTAGCAGAAATTCAGTTTCGCAAATAAAAGCTGTTAATTCGAAATGCATGTCAGTCACTCTACTTAAGTTACAAAAATTACAGCATTTAGCTTTGCAAGAGCTATTTTCGAAAGTCGTATCTGAAGAACTATGGCAGTTTTATGTAAAGAAAATTAAAGGGACTAAATTATGGCGATATTTCTAAAGAAGTAATAAAAAATGCTGCCTTGTTGAGGTATTTTACTATTATTTGGAGCTTATTTGGATTTTATGTTTTATAAGAGAGCTGCAAGGCAAGGGTTTCTTATACTGTTTTATGGTATTTTCCACACTCTCAGTTTTACGTGGCGAAACAATGAAACTGTGTACGGGTCGTGTTTACAGTTTACAGATAGTTGACAATCTTAAAATTGCCCTAGTCAATTGAAACCACTGTCTAATGTATAGTGTAATGATATTGATAGCTTTTAATGATCTGTATCACATAAATATAGGCATTCATAATGACGGTTTTATGCTTATTGATGAACATTTGGTCACATTTGGTCACGAATTTTCTTGAGAAAGAATACTTTCATTCGCAAGCATAGTGTCGCATTTTTGTTGGTGACATAGTGGGATGGGAAGCAATTAAGCATTGCTGAAATATTCCATGTAATACTCCCTGTTCGAAGATTTACTTCGCATGGAAATAGAGTGGCAAGTGGCACTAAAGAATGTAATGGGCTCCCTGTCCCTAGTTACCTACCTTATATCGCTGCTGTATGATTCAATTAACTGGGAGCTAAGGAAGGCAATTTGAAACTTGTATTATGAGGATTATGATAAATTTTTGGGATCAAATGTTGTCCTATAACAAGATCGATGTATTGATTCTTAATGTTTAAAGTAAGCCTTGATTTTACAGGCTTTTTGAAATGAATTCATCTTAGTTGTTACTAATTTAAGATACGATAACTACACGACATCTTAGTTTTAGTATAATTTGATAGTATAAGTTATTCTTGAAATTTTATTCATGCAATTGTTTTAAACTTTGACTTAAATGTCTTTTCTCTTTTTACTAAATAAGATAACTTGGTTTAAAGTTAAAATGCGACAGATGTTATAAAAAAATATCACCTGTTACATGAAGTATTGTAATCAAAATCATAAGTTCAGTAGCTTACAATAGAACTCACAGCTTATAATAAAATATTAGTCTTAACTCAGAACTTAGTTTAAGCTGTCTCTATTGCACTGCAAATAATGCCAAAGCCATATGAATATGCAGGCAGGTATTGTTTTAGCCCCTATATATGCATACAGCAAGTGCAATAAGACAAACATCTTCATAATACCTTGTAGTTTTGTGGATTAATTAAAAAATCTGCTGCATGCGTTTAGTAGGTCGACTAATAAAATAACAACGCATCGTTTCATTAAAATATTATTTCAGCTGGATTACCTATATATCTGCATTGAATTTGAATGGCATTCAACAAAAACATTTCAGCATTTGAAAACAAAAATGGAACATCAAAAACGTGTAAAATTATGTGTACATTTTAAAACTATGTATTCGTAGCAGTTTTTATGTGACGACAACTGGCTTTTCTTTTTCTTGACTATTACAATCTCAACTATTGTGCATTGTATTGCAAGATGTATTACATTAGTATCATTTTGCTTAGTATTCAATTCAAATAAATGACAGAGATCTCCTTTCTTTTTTGTGTATGAAATAACTACCGTAGTAGCAAAGAGACACCGAGACTTGAATTACTTTTTGGCTTTAAAGATATCAAACGAAACAGCAAAGCAAATGTTCATTACTAGCAATGAATACGCGTGGGGTTGGCTATCCCTATCACAGTCACCGTTTTGCGCAACTTGATGAGATGTAACTACCGTGAAACGGTAACAATAGTAATGAAGACTCATTCTTGGAGATTAATTAAGAATGATTTATGAAGTATTCTGTACAGAAAAATATTGTATACTTTTTCCTCATGCTTGAGTTGCGTTACGTTGGATAGTCTGCGTCGCTCGTGAGCATCCGGCAAAAATGCTAAATTTTATGTAACTGAAAAGTTCATAAACATTTTGTATTCAGACTTGCTGGTCATGTTGGACTTGCTTTGGATTAGTGATAGAAGCAAGATGTAGAGCTATAGGACGTACGTACGGCTTTTCGGGCAACAGCAGTTTTGATTATTGCATTGAACATAATGCATCAGCATTGTTGGCTGCTATTCTATATTCTGCTTGATGGATATTTGTTTCCCGATAATGGCATGAAAGAAAACGAAATGTTAAAAAAAATACATCGGATACCAAATACTACTACGTAGAAATAAAGAGTTGATGAGTATCCATTATCCATATCATAGCTTTCTTTGAATGATGCTCTCATTGAAGCATCTCCAAATTTAATATTATCCTTCCTATCAGTTGCTAGATCTACAGAGACTCGTATATGTATGATAAATATGATTAGTACAGGTTGCATGGACGATGGTAAGTTTTATAATGTGTGAAGATTACTGATTAAACATTTAACTGTATTTATGCTTTTAATTCTTACCATAAGCAAAGAAGTTGAATGGCCTCTTGATTTCTGAACAAATTAGGTAGTAATGTATCCGATGAAAATAGGAAGGATTTATACCACACAGGCGGAGAAATGCGAGAATCCGGAAGTCAAGTTCAATTAGTTAGTGGAATCGGTGATGAGAGTTATAAATTACTGTTTGCTAGATCTTGTTAAACACTTGACCCAGAACAAAGTAAACCACTCAAGAACGATACGATTGTCTAATAACACAGTTATTATAACTTTCATGTGAAAGGTCGGGTTCCTCTAATAAGGTATTACACCAACCACGTGGATGGAATACATACTAGTACCAATAAGTTCATTTCCGAATTCAGATTCGATTAATAATTTAACGGATTACTTGGCAAATAATATTATCTTTACTTTCCAAAATATATGATGGTTTTGTCCATACTTCTTTCCAAGTTGGAAGACTTGTTGGAGATGAGGATGAATGATTTGTAGACTTCTTGGCAATGATGTTGGTACAACAAGTTCAGGGAATATCACTGAGTGCGTGTTTACAAACAGACCTAAGCAATGTTTTTGGACTGAGTTTTCGAAATCCTACATGCGTTGAATGTTACATTACTATTGCATTGCAATGTAAGATTTAGATTTGCAACTAAATTACTACTAGGAGAAATTGCAGATCCTATTGTGAATATGAAGATGAGGTGAGACTATTATTCAGTAAAACATGCCCAAGTTAGTATGGATCTGATTGCTTCACTTCACACAAAAGAACCACAGACCGAGCAGAAAAATTGAAAGAGATTTTAATCACTTGAACGCCTTTTGGTGACCGACTTCCAATTTTCGCCTGATCCGCAGGCCAACTTCTTTCAACTGATCTTCCACAAAACCCTTTCCCACCGTATTGTAGGTATCGTAAGGTAAATCGTAACTACGAACGGTTAACCATCGTCTCACGTAACTTTGTAAGTGTATGTATACCGTACCGTTCTTGCATTGCTGAGTTGTTGTCTATGATGAACAGTTAGTTAAGATCTTGTTGGGAGAGAGAAGGTAATGCTACAAAAAATCACCCAAAAGATCCCCCCTCCTATCTCCATGTCTAAGTTGATTAACAATAATTCGGTAAAACATTAAAACATCTTAAAATACCTTACTTACATACTTCCTAGCATTGAGTCACGAAAACCTGGCTGGTAGAGATCTTTATTTCATTTCAGACCAATTTGTCAGTGTAATTGGATTTATTTTCATGAACGTAACGAGAAGTCATGTCATACTTGTTGCATAAAGAGCAATTAGTACTACAGTACAATAGCCCATATTATAATGGTATACACAAAGTGCAATTACCCAAAAAATTGTATTTGTGAATTTGCGTGTTTGTCCGAAAGAGTTTGTTTTAATTTGTCCAGAAGCATTAATGTACTATTTTTTCTGACAAAACCAATCATGTATGAATGCAAAGCGGAATGAAACAGCAGCATTTCTGCATTTCCCATGAATGTGGATATTATTTGAAGTCGGACTCAGGCTCAAGATAATGGTTCTTTCGTTTCGTAGTATTATTTTAAGGGCTGAAAAATGCATTCGTCGCGTCTTCTTATGCACGGACTTTTGATGTCCATCATTCATTATCCTAACCAGTTGTAAGGGAGAAAAATAGAAAAAAGGATTAGAAATGGTAACCTGCTTTTATGCTATTCTTCCTTATTGTGTCATGTAACGAACTACTCTTCAGTTGTTATTAAATGACTTTAATGATGGATTCAAAATTTCATAACAATAAGGCTTGGAAGAAGTAAGTGCCACGCGGCCACGCCTAATTGTAGTTTCAATGGACTTTTAGATTTATGTCTGCCTATCTGTTACTCATCTTGGTATACATTTTTATTACGTTACGCCTAGCATTCATTTACAGAGAGCAAAGTGAGATTTTAAGATTTCTATTTGTCATTGGAGAAGTGGTATGCATTACTGTATAACTTAACTCTTTACTTCACGAAGGCTCCACTTCCACTGCTTCCCATGAATTAAATTAGAGAATTTTATTGTAACTTGCTATAAAACTTTAATTTTAACTGATATGATTTAATATGAGGACGAGAATTTAAAGTTCTACCGTCGCTTCCATAATTTTGATGTAGTCCTATTAATATTAATGCATGATTCTTTTCTTTTGATCCGTGGCCAACGGCATTCGAAGTTTTATCTAACTGAAGTCTTTGAGACGTTCACTGATAAAGGCTTTCCTTGATTTGGTTGGGTGGGCCCAATCAGTGAGTAATAATGTAGTTTGTAATGATTTAACTAATGTACTAAAGCATTAAAAATATGTCACACAAGGTGTCGATCTGCTGATTTTATTTCGCATATTGTTAAGGAAAGTCAAATAAATCCGTATTAGTGAATGAAGTAGTACAGCTACAGGTATCTGATGATTTGAAGAAATAATACGCTTATTTTGGTAATAAATTAAGCTGTATTGATATTAAAAATTACACATCATTTTTGCTGAGTTTTTATGTTGCTTCATTGCTCGGTCAGTTATTAAACATTGTATTCTAATCAATTACTGAGTGTTCACATAGTGAAAATGTTAATCGATATTCGTGCTGATTTAAATAAATTAATAATAGTAATGTACTCAACTAGTAGAACCAAAATAATTTAATTACGTTGCATAAGAGTTCACGAATTTCTAAAATTACTCTGCGGAAACGCTAAGAAGGACAATTGCTTTCTAGAAGGCCTCATGCAGAAACGATCCAACACACAAAGCTCCATCTTTAAAGAGCGTCTACGTAACGTTTATGTTACAAGTTCCATATCCTTTTTTCCTGCAACAGTTATTGGCTGACTAGGTTAATTTACAATTTATATGCTTAAACCACATATTTAAATACGACCTACTCGTTTAGGCTATTTGTCTTAATAAGATATGAAGTATGATGAAGTGACATTTTGATCATAAATTTGCTTCTGCTTTGAACTGACACATTTCTTTAAGCATCCCGTGTACCATACCTCTTAAAAATTTTGAATTCTGGTTTCAGACTTGAAAAGGGATCTCCTAACTCTGGAACTTGTCTTTTGAATCAAAAACTGCAGATGTTGAATTGCTGTATCGAGAAAAAGTTGGACCGAGAAGCTCGCGAGAATCAGAAATTGGGAACGGACGGAGGAGTCGAATCGGGCTGTGAAGGTATGTATGCAATGAAAAGGGAGAATGTTTAAAGATGTCTTAAATTTACTATTGCATTGGCAGAAAAGCCTGAACGAAAGGTGCGGCTAGCTAACACAAACACATGAATGCAAATTAAATTTAGTTCAGGGATGGATCCTTTAAGAATAGGTTAAGTCATATGAGGTTTAAATTAGATTACTGTCGATGGCTGACCGTTAGTAAGATTTATCGAGTTAATGCGATAAGAAGGGATGACCAATCAACCTGCCAATGCAATCGATTGTTGATTGTGTACAGTTTCTTGCCTCACCTTCCCTCATTCGATTTTAACAGTGT
Source organism: Hydroisotoma schaefferi (assembly GCA_034682405.1). Lineage (NCBI taxonomy): Eukaryota > Metazoa > Arthropoda > Collembola > Entomobryomorpha > Isotomidae > Hydroisotoma > Hydroisotoma schaefferi. Next base: position 34,391 of record JAQFZX010000584.1, on the reverse strand, counting down.
CCTTGGTCAAAAAATTTTGATCAACAGATTAGTAGAGCAGTTTTGCTTCATTAATGGATTTTTAACTAAGATTAATCTTATATCTGCACATGTTAGAATATCAACGACGCAAGATAAAGGGCTATATGACATGAGGTTTCCTTTTTGAAACTCCAAAAATCCTGAGAAGTCAAAGAAAACTTTGATTCTACTAATTTGCAACAAACGGAATGTAAACTGTCGTTAAGTCAGCCGCGGAATAGATGGTACCAGTACCAACACCTTTACTCCTTTCAACAATTATTATGCTAAGTTAGTGTATTAATTTTTTTTAGAGAGTGACGAGGATGACGATGAATTTTTTGACTGTGAAGAAAATGTATCATCGAGTGACAATATTCGGGTAGCTAAGCTCAATAAACCAACGGGTAGACTTAGAAAAAATGGAAGACTGCGCTTAATAAATACTGGAGAACCCATGTACATTCCTATAAATCAGGTATGCATAGATGTAGATGTTCTAAGAAATCCATGTAACTTTAGTTAAGTTGAAAGTGTAGTTTTGGAGCAATGTTAACCATAACTTATTGAATCGGCACGTTAGAATCCGGCTCCTTTGACTGAAGATGAAATGGAAGAGCAATCTAGAATTTTGATAGAACTTGGTGACGATGCTCATGGTAGTGAATTGAGAGCTAAAATCATGAGTGCTTCATTACTCTCTGACATGGAGTCTTTTAAGGTATTCATGAAACTTGTGGTATATACTTCATTGAAGCTTTTAAAGAATACGACCACCAGTTTAGACCTGTGCATGAATTATGATTTAAGGCTGCAAATCCCGGAGCATTACTTGAAGACTTTGTCCGCTGGTACTCCCCACGAGATTGGACTGAAGGAGATGAAATTGATGAATTCGGAAATAAATCCGGGGAATTAAGTCATCGTATGAAAGTTCCAGGTAATTTATGGCAAGAGGTTTGGTCAGCAGCTCAAGCAGTCCCAGCTCGTCGTCAGAAGCGTCTTTTTGATGATACAAAAGAGGCTGAGAAGGTTGATTTAACATACTATTACCTACTACTAGGGAAATAAAAATTAATGGTTATGATTTTCGAAATGTTGATGGTTCTTGTTACAGGTGCTTCGTTGGTTAAACATGCGATCTATAGCAGATATTTCTGAACTGTTGTTTCCATGCTTGATACATGCAGCAACGTTAAAGTTGATGGAAGAAGTTGACAAACTTCCCGTTGGTTATGAAATACAAAACAATCTTCCACAACTTGTGGTGCAACTTACGAGATCTTTCAGTTTTATTTCAAAATCAAATCATGATATTCACGACACTAGTAACCAAAAGTCTCTTGTGATGAGTGCTTTTGCACAGATTGAGAAAGAAGTCACACAACTCAGATCATTCCGACACAAGTTTCCAGGGATAGATCTTCAAGAAATCTTGGACATTTCTGTAGAAAATACTGATCGAAAGAGTTTTCTATCCGATTTTGTCCAAATAACCGATGCAAACAAAGGAGACGTTGTAAAGACAATAAAAGACATGTTTTATCAAGAATGGATAGTGTCCGTTTCAAAGCAGACGAATGATGCGGACACAGAATTTAAATTCGAAAAGCCTTACAAGAAAGTATTTCTTCTGAAATACAATCCTGTTCAAGCTGTGCAATCTTACTCTAGCTCGAGTTTACCTCAAAGAATGAGCTGTTGTATAACACACGATCAGTTCACCTTGGCCGGAACATTTTCATCCAAAACGGACCTTAGCTAAATAAATACTTAATCTAAAGCTAACTGAAAATATTTGACAAAAAAATGCAATAAAGCGAAACACAGCTTTCATGTTATTAAACATTTTTTTTATGGTGGGATTTTTCTTTGCACATGAACTTACTGTGGAACAAAGAGCGAGAAAATATCTACAATATTTTCAGATTAGTTTTTTGCGTTTTAAAGACTAATGAAATCAAACGTTACATAGGAACAGAGTTATTAATGAGAACGCCTTTTCTTTTAATTGTCTTTCAAGTGAGAAAAACATTGGGTGATCAAATTTATTAACGTAATAATGTAATACATAAACATTCTTCCACACTATTGAATCTTTCATTACTAACCAATATTTATTAGCAGAGTTTTCCCAATGAGCTTCAACAATCTGACGTATTATATAGTATATAATCAAAAATCACATTTCGCATCTTCCATTCACGATTTCTCAAAGTTTTTACATAAAAACGAACTCTCTTTTAATTTTACAATTTTTCTAAAGTATGTAAATCTCAGAGTAGATAATTGATATTTGATATTTTTCACATCTTTTCTTCAAAAGTTTGACGTTAGCTTCCTAAATTTAACATATTTGTGCATAAGTTGAATTTGCAACTCTATAGCTTTGTTGTTGCTTGCAGTAGATACACGGGGATAACTTCACATACCAAAAACCGTTATCGTAGCGTGCTACTCATTTTATAAAATTTATCAGAAAATCTGCTATCGGTATTCTCAATGCTGCTTTAAGAAACAGCGGAGGTACTTGTTAAAAGTAACCTTGTATAACTAACGTGAGTAAAGTGGTTTAAGAAGGCCACATTTGACAGATTAGGTACTTTTTACTTTATAACTAGAGTACAGGCATAAGTGGTCATTTTTGAGAATGAACTTATACAATTACTTTTTAGGGAATGGGAACAGTTCCATTCATTTCCCATCGTCTAAATGTTTAAATCCACTCCATAAAACGAGTGTCTTAACTTATAGAAGGAAATGGGAAAAATTACTGCTTGATACGGTTCAAATGACATCAGTTTCATATGTGTCTAAAACGCATCTAATGTATATCTACATGTTAAGTAAACGTTGGATAAAAAATGCACATTACTCCCGAACGGTTTCCTGGATTTTTTCCATTGACTAGATATACTCCCCATGGCGTAAAATGGTAAAATCCGATGTAACAGCACAAGCTCCGATTTAAAAAAACTCGTCTTTATATTGATAGATTAATGGTTGCATGCAGCAGAAGAACCGTCCACTGATCGGTATTAAAGTATGATCTTTGTTAACTTATTGCAACTTGCAACCCTAATTTATTACATTACGATTATCTATCAAGAATTCAATGTCATAGAAAAGGCTATATGGATGTCTCATATCATAGGTAGCTAATAGGCTTACACATAAACTAAACTTCGTAATAATTTTACTAACCATACTTTATTAGTGTATGTACATGTAATATCGTACGCTATATATTTTGGTAGATTTGTGGACAGGTTGCACTGATTAATGTGTTGTATGTGATAGCTAGATAGATGTGTGGAATATCTTGAAAAAATAGGTACTTAGTCTAAAAGTGGTCAATACTTCTTCAGAAACTTATGAGTAGTGACTACTAATATAATTTCTGAAATCGATTGGTTGAACAAGTTTGTGGCTGTGCTTTCTCTCATGAAGAAAGTTACTCGCCCTACATACTATTCTTAAGATCCAGTCAAGCGCCCGCAGCAGACAGAAGTCGTTGTGTAACTAAAAATGCTCACTAACTTTTGTTCTATAGTCCGAAGAAAGAAAGATGAAATACCTAATCACTAATGAAACTAATGACTAATTATCTATTGAATGGCAGCATGCAACGCAACTACGATATTAAACTACACAGATATGCAACTCACGTCGAATGACAAACATCTGTAAGTGTCATCAAAAAAGTAATAAGAAACTTTAGTTTGCTTGTAAAGAGTTGTATTCTTACTTAGTGAAAGGAAAAGATAGCTTTTAGAAAAAGAAGTCGTACAGATATTCCCTTTTCTTGATTTAGTTTTTGGCAAGTGGAATAAATTATTCTCAATTTCAAGCATACACTATGATACATTCTGCTAAAAAAACCAAGTTACATTAAAACATTACAAAGGTAAATCCTAAAAGAGGACTTTTAATATTCTGAATGGATTAACATAATTTCAGACCGTTTGAATAAACTCATACTACTGAGTAATCTGAACATGGACCTAATTTGGCGATTTACAAGGAATTGAAACAGTCATATATTAACAAATACACATGCTCCTAAATGTTACTTGATTTTGATGGAACACTTTAAAAATGAAAAATAGGTTCGATGCATCTGGCATTTTTATCACCGCTGGGTTCACAGTTTTTTGTCAATTTCTGATGACAGCTTCGTGTTTATTTCGAAAGTGAGAAATTACGAAAAATTCACTGGCCCAACCATAGGCCGCAAGGCTTATTTTACTTAGTGCGGCGTTATAGATGATAATTTCTTTCTCTGCAAGACTTTCACATTATTTCCTTTCTTAAAAAGTTGTCCTTTGCCTTTGACTTCGGCATCAGAGTTTGTGTTCTTGATGGATTTTCATAGCTGAAGTTGATTTAGAGGCTTTCAAGAAAGAAGTTGCAAAAACATGATAGCCAATGCTAAGTTTATTAACATGACGAACACCATTAACTTTTGACGGGAAAACCAATTCTGAAAAGAAGTGAAGTAAAATATTTCAGTTACTGTTCATCAATTAACATGAATCACTTCAAAACATTGGTAACCAGCTGCATTCTACACGCAGCATTCTAGTATATTTTCCAAATCTAAGTACCGTATTTCCGGAAATAATTACCCTGGGGAATTATTGTTTGGAAGGAAGAATTGAAAAACGCTTAATATGAGTAAGATATGGCGAATTTTAAAATGAAAGGGTAGGTAGCATTATTTAGGGGGAGGATTATTTCAGGAAATATTATACTTTTCCATGAGCACTTGTCCTATATGCGCATTCGTTTAGGGAACGGTAAATTCGGAGTTATTATCAAGATCAAAAGCACGAGATTGGTTATAGTAATTTTGTCGTGGATAGTATTTTCTTATAATTGTCATTACAAATTTTTAACAAAAATCATCACAGAGAACTAATGAATTGAAGCGAATTCTGCATATCCGCGTAAAACAATTTTTTAACAGATTTATGTTCAAAAGGTCATTTGCATATCCCGTCACAGATAAATCTTAATAAAGCTCTAAACTATAAACGAAGAAACAACAAGAATTAACCTTAATTACCTTAACATTTGGATTGAGCAAATACAACAATGGATTGGCCTTTAATCTTTCCTGTTCATCTTGCATCCGATGAAGTTCCTGCCTTCTAGCCGATCCTAACGCTGCCAATTCTTCCCGTGGGATACCAATCGTTGTCTTAGGCAAGGTGACTGAATCAGGGAGACTCTTTTTTCTTTTAGTCACCGGTCCACCAGGTAAGCTTGCTCCCCCGGGTGTCTAAATCAAGGATTTTAAGATTAAGCATCTTTCTTATTTGCACCATTATTACATCCGGTTGGTTTAGCTCTAAGAACAGCATACTACTTTCTACTGAAGTAATATTATAGCCAAGCAGAGTATCATATCAATCTCATAACGCCTCCATTGCAATTTGCAATGAGCTACAACAGATTTACTAGTATTTGGACGACAAGGCGTGAAGTATGGGTTTCATGCTTTCGACGAATAAACGCTGCCCTTGAATGTCTGATGAACAATGGAATTGGGTTGCATTTTTAGCAAACTACAGAGAGTTAGAACATGCAGTCAAAAGTGATAATAGTATTGGATTCTTCCTATTAAACCCTAATTGGCGTTAACCCAATAGTTGAGTAAACGTTGGACAGCCTGAGCAGTTTTTACATCTTGGCATACTTTAAAATCTTTTACTTCACCCGGTTTAGTACACATAAGCTAATTTCGGATTTAGCACTGGAGACAGCCAGTATGTTTTTTAATCTGATGAGCAAAACCACGGTTCTCTAAATGTTGATTTATAAAAGCTTAAGAGAAGAATCACATCTCTACGTTACGAATACAAAGTACAGTTCTTCTACTATCTGTCCCTCCCTGTCAGTTTCATTCTGAGAAAACTAACTTGAGATTCGATGGGAAATGGGAAGAAAGAGCTACTCTACATACACTTGAAACTGGGAGCATTTACGAGGTGAGATCGAAAAAAGCTTTAAGCCGTTCTTAGTGATATGTCACTGCCAAAATCCGGGACAACAGATTTTGCTTCTAATCCCCCAACCCCTTATGTCAATTCAGACACTATACTCATTCCCCATAGTAAATCCTTCAGATCCCCGAATTTCATTCATTCATGCATCATCTCGTGCCCGTTCTGTCCTCGTGTTGCTGAAAATACTTAGAAAATATTATTAATCTCAGCTGGATATGTTTAGCGTTTTAAACTTTCTATAGCCCTTCAAAATATGTCTTCTCTATCTTCCCGTTCGTCTATAACGATGTTATTTTGCATAGAAGAACCTTTCAGAAAGGTAGCTTTTATGTCATTTCAATATAATCATTTATACGACTGCTGTCTCTCTAGAGTCTAGATTCTTACTTTTGAAGCTAGGAAAAAAGGGCAGTACATTTGACGTTTCTGAAAACAATGTAGAAGCTCTGATACCAACCAGGGTGATAATAAGAAAGACTTTCCATCACGTATAACGGAATGCTATTTTGTATGAATGAAAACCTATGGTTTTTGAAATCGTGAAAATAACGTTCACTTCAATTTCACATGCCCGGAGGCTTTTGCCAGCGGATCGTATCATTTTACGGCCTCATTAGATTATGTGCCGAACGAAGGAGCTTTCATTTAGCAATTAATTTGACCTTTTCAGGCTTTATAAGAGTAACATTAATAGGTTAAAGGCCACTTAAGCGGCTGAAAGTGACATATTTAGTAAAATAAAAGCAAACATTATCAAAAACTGATAATGTAATTATTTACCTTGGAAGCAGTAGCAGGTTTGGGAGGCGCTGTTGGCTTAAGGAATAAGGATTCAGTACGTTTGGGGGTGTAGGGAACACGAGGAATTTCTTGACCAAGGCCACCTCTGTATCTTAACATATCATCAAGGTTTCCAGTTACAGTAGAACTTTCATTCGGCATCGCAGCACTAGGGGATTCCCCTCTACTAGCACTTATTCTTGCAGGAGTTAGTCCCCTCTGCGGTGGAGGATTGCTCTCCATAGAAAGCATTGCATCTAACGCAGCGTTGCTTGCCCCTCGCACCCCCATAGGATTATCATTTAAAGGTGTTCGTTGTCTACTCTGAGCTCTTGAATGCGAGCCAGCTCCGACCTCAGGTGTGACCCCCCTTCCTAGCCTAGTTACAGACGCGGTCCTCCCATATCTATCGATGGAACTGTCCCTACTCGGTGGACGTTTATAATGGTCAAAGTGATCACTCATGGCTTGTTGAAAGTTATAAGAGTTACTCATGGAAGACTGAGGAACATTGCTACTGCTAGATCGCACTTGTGGTCCTTGTTGGCTCCTTCGAACAGTATCACGACCCCTTTCATACCCCCCTGAACCTATATTATTAGCAGTAGTAGCACCAGCACCACTATCCATCATTTGGGAATGCGGACCTGGGTCCATCGAATAGGAATTGCGCATATTTGAATTCTGACCTAAGTTCGTTTTTCCATCACTCAAACCACTTGCGTCTGTTAGCATATTTAGACTTGAATTTCGAAGAGGGGTGGATGTCTGATAGGGACCTTCATTCACACGGTTCATATAGGGTTGTTGTGTCTGGGTCTGATACTGAGAGGAAGCATTTGATTGAATATTTGAGTCTAAGGATTGATTAGGAGCACGGTCCAGCCGGTCAGGAATTGAGGAACGGGGTGGGAAAGAAGAGTATGAAGCGGAAGAAGGAGCGTTCGTCGGATGCGTTGTGTGTTCGTCATATTGTGGGTCATGAGTCTCACGGCCACCAGTGGCCGTGTAGGGTGGTTGGCGAGGTCGCGGTGGCTGTGGCTGTGGAGGGGCAACTTCCTCTCGTGGTCTTTGCTGAGCTGCTAATTTACTGAGATCTGGCTGTATTGCTGGAAGACGTACTGGTTTCAAGCCCTCCCCTCCTAAAATTATTAATTTCCCACATTAATTATAGACTATAATGCGTTAATTTAGGGCACAAATGCCCGCATTCGCTTCATTCTGGTTATGCATTCATTGAAATTGTCAGGGTCATGTCATAGCCCAACAGTTAACCTGGTTGGTGAAATTCAGGTGCGAATTGTTTAGCAATGACTCTTGCAATGTCTGAATCTTCTCTGGCATGAGCGGATGCAATATCTGACTGCTCTGCCTTGCCCCTTGCCGTTGCAGTTCTGTGAACAGAAGGCAATCGTTATTCATATCATAAACAAAATTGCAACGTTCCGTCACACGAGCTCATGTAACAGTTACGTACACAGAATAGCTCAGATAAATATTAAAACTCTTCTATACGTTGCAGGGTGACGGAAATGTACAAAATAGGAGAGAGCTCCACCCACCCACCTAGAAATGGCAATGTCAGCCTTTTGAAGAGCAATTTTGGAAGCTCTTTGTGCAGCATTGACAGCAGCATCGATTCTTTCTCGAAATTTAGCCGATCGAATGAGAAACAGATGCTTCTTTTTTTGGGATGTGATCAAAACGTTATTCTTGTATTTGCCTTCCTCCTTTGTCCCGTCTTTAAAAGTGGTAACCCCGTAGCCGTACTTTTTATTGTTGTACCATTCACCCTCGTACTTCAGCCCGTCTGATCTTTCGCTGATTCCGAAGCCACTCCTTTTATCATTCTTCCACTCTCCCATGTAAGTCTCCGTAACACTTGCATCCATCTGCTCATCCTAAACATGTCCAATTAACAGTTTAGAATCAAGCTCACTTCAAATGCACGATGATAATCTTTGGAACCTAACGCTCTTGCTTTCGCTTTACCACGCTAAGAAACATAATACATGTGCCTATCACCCGGATTCTGTCTATCTGTTTTAAAAGCTTTGCAAGCATATAGCTGATTTGTAGTCGCTGCTACTAAAACCCCTCTCCGTGTCCTGTACAGAAACTGAATCCCTGTTTTATAATAATCCAAAAATAGAATTGCAAACAAGACTGACGACTCTTAGACACAGGAAAGATAAGCATGAGCCAAGTTGTTGTTAACATAAACAGGCAGGGTGTAGAAGAGTTTGCATGAATTCCTCTCATCTTATGAACCAGGCGACTTCTGATTGAATGTGATCTCCAATCTCTATTGCATTGCGCAACCAAAAGGGTACATTAGGCTAAACAACACAACACTTCATACGTTCGCTCACTGATTACCTCCTCTTGAGATTTGCAAAGAGATTCATTATTTGTATTCAACTTCAGTGCTGCCTTTCTTAAAGTAATCTGAACCAATCGTCATAAGATCCAACCCAGAGTTGAAATATAACAGAGTAAATACCCACCTCGACTACAAAAGAAGCATTGGAGTCTGTATGATGAGAGCCGGAAGTGACGGCGGACTCATTACTCATCCAAGACGCTGAGCTTCCCGTTGATCGAATGCTCGAGTTTGTACCACGTTTGTCAAGATCTCCCGTACTTCTTTGCTTTCTCAGCTTTAGTCCCTGCAGCAGAACAAGTTTTCAATGTACAAATCCCAAGTTTAGAATCAATCAAGTTAGAATGAGTATCTAATAAGCGTAAAATGATGGATTGCATTATATAAACACGATTTAGAGACATTAAGGAGAAAGTTTCCTATTCATTTTGCTTAATTAAAAGCATTAGTTGTATGTGCATTTTAGGGGCTAGAGCTTGGTTTATATTTTGCTAAAGTAATATTTTTTACGGATTTCAGGATTTGAGATTTATGTTTCAAGGGACTTCATCGCAAGAAATGGAAAGGATAATACGGCAATCAATATAAAAAACGCTCTCTTCGATGATAAGACTAGGATCTCTTTAAGGTAGACACTTTACATTTCATCAGTCCGTTTAGTACCCAGTTTAAAAATTGCTACTGCTAACGATCTAGACAATGACATTTTTCAAAGAAGGCTAGTCAAAAACACGGCATAAATTTGTTGTACTTGTAGCTGTAGTGAAGTCCAAAAGGGAATGAAAATCTCGTGTTTTAAGAAACAACCTGATTCACAGTTGTTTAAGCATGAAAAGCAATTTCATGGTTAACTGGTTTGACTCTGCTAAAAGAAATTCGTTCTCGAAAAGAGGGTTTTCATGGTCATATCCAGTGTACTTTATTCTTGAGTAGTAATACTAGGACAATAGGACATACTTAACGAGTTGAGCGAGCATTAGAAAAAATGAAGACTGACATTTATTGTATGAAAAAGTTCGCTAAAGAGAAATGAGTTTATAGTGTAAAGCTTGAAAGGGGGTTTTGCTTGTTTTATTTAAAAGTGTATAAGTCTTTGAGTGAAAGAAGCATCAATAGAGATGTATGACACATTGCATCAACATTACCTTCAGGATAGAGTCCTTGAAGTTACTCGATCGTTCTGATAAAGACCTTCTCCTAGCTGGAGGTTCATCGCTCCTAGCTTTTAGCACAAACCCACCTCTGACATCGTCCATTTTTCGGTCCCTGAGTTTTAGTATTAATAAATTTGTATTATAAAAGCATACACAAATATGCACTTAACTTTATAAGGCTAAACTTTTCTATTAAGAAGCCATATGCCTGTTACTAATATAGTGTTCTTTAAGCCTGCTTTCTCCAACATTTAACATTTCATTAAACAAATCAGAATTTATATCGATTAGAGCTTAAATTTGAAAGTGTTTCTTCCTTGACTTAACTAATGTGCTTGTATCCTTAGTTTACGCACAAAGCCTATGCATTTCCTCTTTGGCTTGTATAAAAAGCTTTCTACCCATCGGTCAGATTCATTGTTGTAAAATGTAAATATGAACTTTCACCCCATTAATCATTTTATCTATTTTTTTCATGTTCTATGAAATATTCATGAGGTCTTCCTATCAGTTACTTACTACTATTTTTACTTTGTAGACATCTCTATTGCAGAAATGCTCAATAGCTCAATCCCTAAATTGCTATTCTTCATGGCATACTCATTAGGATTTCATGCAAGTATGAAAAATTATTTGGCCACTTCTGATTTTGTACTTAGATTTTTTAAATCATGTTGACCGTGCATTGTAAGTAAAATTCATACATTGTACAAAATTAGCTTCCAATCAGACATTTAAAAATGTCTTGTAGATTTAGATTGTGTATTTGTAATATGTCGTTTGGCTTGGCTTGAGTACGACTAAATAACGCCACGCTAGTATGAGGAAATGCATCATATCGAGGACTATGGCAGTGGCAGATGAATGGAAAGCATCACTGCAGCGGAAGTCGTTTTTCCAACTGACCTGAGTACATCATGAGCAGATTCAAGCTCGCATATTCTTATTGAGTATAAAACATAATTAATACCTCTCAGATGTGGGCTCGGCAGCGGACTCGCTTTTTAACGATGTCATAGATCCTTGTGGTGCTTTTGGACGAAAATGGGATGCCATTCCAAATGGTGCACTTGTTCTAACTCCATAACCATGTCTCAGTCCTCTCAACCATTGCCCCTGGTACGTTCCTGTAAAATGCATCATCAAAATTTCATTCTCTTAACTCAAACATGACTTAGCAACCGTCATTATTAATGTTACATATGAATGTAAAAGTGCTGCAAGTACAGCAGCCATGAGTAAGAGGAAAATGGAATGTTGCTTTTGTAGAGAGACTGTTTAGTTATTTAAGGTCTATGGTGACTATATGTGGATTATTATGACCCGTAATGATGTGTTTAGTTACAAAAGGGTCAGGAAGCATTAAATTTGTTTGAAATAAAGAGATTTTCAATTTTAAACTGATTATGACCCTGGTAAATCATGTCATGCATGATAGGAGAATTATGCTAGGAAATTCAGCATCGAGGATAAAAAAACTGAACAGAATCTAGATTCTATTATCTAAGTAAATATTTTAATAATAATAAGGCCATGCTAATTACAGAAAACTGTAATTTTCCTAGCAAACCTTATTTTACATCCCCAGTTGGCATAAGTGGCATACTCAGTGTTCAGCCATAGTATAGTGACCACATATTGACCCACATTTTATTTATTTATACAGTACAAGCTATATGCTTCAACCGTACGGTACGACAAGTCAACAAGATCTATTTATACAGTGCACTATTAGAAAACAAAACACAGTCATCTTTTCCCGTAGTTTCAAAACTAAATCCTCGCCCTTGCTTGCTTCATTCCGAGGAAACATGCACAACAACTACATTATGGTTCGTGATAAAAGCTTCCAATGAACCGTTAAATTATTGCCAACTAAAAATCTACCACCCAGCATGAGCATTATGTTACACAGGCACAGAAATGAAAATAACCGATGACCAAACTTTCTCCTAAGTATCTATAGTTAACATGGAATCTATACGACTATTCTTTCATACTTTCAAAATATTTGGAAGGTTCATACTTGTTGTAGAGATTGGGTCTTATTGTCAACCAATGATTTCTAACGCAAGCTTGACGGTTGGTCGGAGCTTCCAAGAGCTTTCTAACACTGACAGGATGAGTATGAGTCAGTTCTCTTTAATTAAACCATAGAATGGAAATGGAAATGAGATCAGCCCAAGTCGTTGAGAGACAAACAACCCGAAAAAGTATAAGTTCAATAGTGGACAGGATGAGAGCAATCAGTCAGAAGTTTGGACTTAAACTCACGTATATTATTATTAGCGTTATTAGTCAGTTATTATAACGTATCCGTGAAATGTATAAGTGTTATATTAGCGTCTAGATAATTGAAATATATGCAGTAACACTTAAACGTCAACGTGACGCTGCGTAGGATGAAAGTATGCATAAAAGGTTGCATGTTTGGGGACATGGAGGTTGGCTATTCATCAGCAGAGTTGAACTGTATAATTAGACTTCATTCATTGACACTGTCAACTTTCTCACCCTTTAATGAAATCCTCTAAATAACCATGAGTCATGGAGTGTTGGTTTGTCGTCCTTCGACAAAAGTTTGTACTCTTGCTTGGCATGAAGATATTTCTTAGGTGATGGAAGCATCAAATATCTGTCGTAAGTTTGCGAAATCCTAAGTAGAGGAATATAATTGTCCGAAGTATTATTTTCACACCAACTAATTTTGTTTGTGTTTTGTTTTACACAACAACTCAAACATAATCGTAAGACTTGGATTCAAATTGGGAATGTTAGTTTACAATACTTTGAGTAAATGAAAGCATAAACGAAGGCAGGCTAGCATCTTCACTTAATTTGGCGAAGAATCATATCGAAGCGATACTTTCTCCCTTTCGCAGGCTCCCTTCAGAAAGCATATCGTGTGCTCAGATTTACTGTTTGCTCAGGATTATGCTGAGGATTGCAAATTTATCTATATGAACTTATTATTTGCAACCATAAAAGTAAATATTTACCATCCGAAAGCTGTTCGATCTGTATGTTTACAAAGAGACGAATTGAAGTTCTTCTGATATGCCCTTTTCTAACCTAACGTTAGATGAAATATCAACAAAGTAGAGCAAACAAACTTTTGTAATACTTGTCAAACTTAGATTGATGTTGATACAGATAACAGTGGACAGCTCGAGACAAAAATATTCGGACCTCAGGAACAGAAACAGGAAGGTTCAGGTTGAAGGAGACGTCTACTTTCGATAACCTTTTTACGTGGTGTAGTACTCAGTTTCTTCTAATCAATTAACCTTGCTGAGCAATATTCATACAGACACTTCTTTAATAAATTCCCTTGTTCTCTCCCTTTAAATTAGCATCTTATCCAACATGAAATCTTATGACAGTAGTTAGGTGAACTAGTGAGATATCATTCTTTAAAAATTAGATTAAATATTACTATTTGTATTTTAATATCTTATTATCCTGCGTGATATTTATTGTGGTTGTGCCTTTATTTTGTACAGTTAAAATGGCGATTATAAACTGCATGTGACTATACTACACCCGTCTGATAAAATCTGATGAGTAACAAAAAAATACTGGAACAGAAAATACGCTAGTGTATAATTACTGCAAGGACCACAGATTTAGATTATATATAGGGCGAAAAGAGTAAAAGTCTATAAAATGGAAGAAGCGACTATTTCAGAACCTACCGTATTTCCGGAAATAACTCTTAATTAAAAGGATGCTCAGTTTTACATCGGCTGAGGCTGAAGCATTCTTTACTTAAACTGGATAAAGGATGAATTATTAATGTTTTTTATCAAATTTATTTTAATTTCTTTTAGATGAATTGTGATTTTTTAGGTGGATTTAAATTCATGAATACCCGATAACTGATTGCACAGTTTCAAACAAATTAAATCACAATTTGTAAACAATTTTCTCCTAAAATTGTCCTTAATTTTTCTGCACCGATCATTCTGGAATTTATTAGCTATCCTATACGTCAATCAATTTCACCTTTTCTAGGCAATATCAATTTTTTTAAAGTAGAGAAATAAAATTAAGTTTCAATCAGTTTATTTGGTCTTCATAGTTTAATCCGGCTAGAAAATATAAAATATCAGTGTATAATTTATATCAAATTTAATACCAAACATTTATAATTCTAATTCATCGAGTTCAAGTATAAAAATTATCAATTTATGCATATAAATTTGAGTTTTATTCCAAATTTCATTTTAAAATGAGCTTTTGCAATAAACCCATGAAGTTATTATTAGCAAAAAATAGTTATCTTTAAAAAAATCCTGTAAGATCGAGGATTATTTTGGGTTGAACAATAACTACCCCCCCCCCAGGTATAACTCCACCCTAAATAACTTCCCCCTGCAAATGAGACTATTGAAAATTAACTCCCCCGGGGGAGTAATTTCCGGAAATACGGTATTTGATTGCTTCATACTCGATAAATAGTAATGTACTTTCTTTCAACAGAAATCTCATCAAACGGCTCCCAATTGAAATAAGTCAGACTTCTAAAATTTTGAAATAACGACAAAAGAATCATTCTTGCACTCTAAAGAAATCTTACCAGCTAGCAGGTTTTACAAAGCGAGAATCCTACTCAATCTAATTCACGGAATCCTGACAAAAAGCAAACTATCATGAAGTTTCTGAAAATTCAACTCACCCAAGAAAGTATACGGGGAAAGCTCATTCTTTTAACTTTGCATAGCAGATATTCTCTGGTTATTCTGGGGCTGCTTTCACATGCGTATTTGTAAGGTACACTGTGACTGTACAATATTCTTTCAGGGTCTTGGCGAACTCAGCATAAATATACTTCCCCAGATGGAAAAATAATCCCAATTCAGCCCAATAAAAGTTTCAAAAGAGGTTCAAAATGATAACGTAAAGTATGATTCGACAACCTGCACGGTTGCACTCATTCCTACGACGTCCACATGTCTACCTTCCTGATCAATAAAGGTAGTAGTCACCTCCAAGCAAGTTTTACCACATTACTTTTGGAACTATGGGTTTTGTAGAGTTTTTGCCATGCATCATTCATGACACCATGAGACACACTTTCTCTGCCT
Source organism: Hydroisotoma schaefferi (assembly GCA_034682405.1). NCBI lineage: Eukaryota > Metazoa > Arthropoda > Collembola > Entomobryomorpha > Isotomidae > Hydroisotoma > Hydroisotoma schaefferi. The sequence goes on along the minus strand of JAQFZX010000584.1, from coordinate 18,976 downwards.
TGGTGGATCATGGTTTCAATCAATTATGAACTGCGGACTGCGGTACCAACTGTAATTGAATACTTATTCCTTACCTGACCAGCCTTAACATAAAGTCAGTAATGATACAGAGAAACACTTAAACGCTGCCGGAGGATAAATGTAACTACCTCATAGGTTATTTCAACGTCTATATAATATGTCAGTAGAAGAATAAAAGGACAACTGACCTCCATCCGCGTACGTTTCCGATCCATAACCGTCTTGCAAACCATTGGCCCATGTGCCTTCGTACTTGGCATTGGAAGCGGTTGCCTGCCTGACCCCATATCGTCCTTTAAAACCTTGAGTCCACTCCCCCCGGTATGTCCAGCGTCCACGGTACTCCACGCCAAGTCCATGCCTCTTTCCATTTTGCCACTGTCCTTCAAACGTGCTCCCACTACAAAAAAGACCAAATCCAATTATTATTTAGGTTTATCACTTTAACGCAAAAGTACTCCACGTACGAACCTATTAGAGAAATCTCTGTGATTCCTTTCGGAATCTATTGGCGTTAGCTGTATTTTATGGGGTAACACAGACTTAGATGGGGAGAAAGTGCAAAGTGCTACTGTTTCAGCTTCAACCTGACTGAGCAGAGGATCCTATTCACTGAATACTTCTTCATCCATCCAATCATTAAACTCTAACTTCTCTCATAAACTAGGTGAAGGTTCTGAAGTTGGTACTTCCTTTCGATGAGTCAATGTTTGCTGTTCGTTTGGGGAATGGTAATGCATTCATAGTTGAACTTGTTATACCGTGTAACGTCAAGAGAAAGTACTGAGTATGTTGCATCATACCCGTGGATTATCATATCGAATCAGTATCAGTAAGACCAAAGTTGGTTTCCTATTTCCCTTTTTTTAGCAAAAGTGGGTGAGACTAAAGCTGAGAACTATGAATGAAATGCTATAAATCGTTTAAAGTTTTAAAAACCGTGGAATAATAAACAGTATTATAAATTATAGTAAATCGACTTAAAGGTCTGAAATTCTTATTTTTTCCCCATGTGTTACATTTCTTTCACACTGCTACCATAGATGAGATTAGGAAGTGAAAATGGAAAATTAATTGTTCGTTTATAATTGTTTCAAAGGCCTAACTTAATATTTATAAGACTAATTAAATAATGCGTCTTTCCTTTGTAAAGTTATGGTTCACTAAATGATCAAAAGAGCAAATATTTAGGAATTGCTGGTACAAAAATAATTCCTACCTGAAGATGCATTTCGTTTTTTAGGAAAACTAATAATTAATAAGTACCTACATTGCGTAGTCATAAAATGAAGTTGTGTTGCATAAGCTATAAAAATGTCATCTGTGTAATAAATTTAATTTAACACGTATCTGTAATTCTTTCGTATTACCTGAAATATGTTTTGTTGTACGTTACACCGAAAGAAGGTTTTATTATAGCATATGTACGCTAATCGTATAGATACAGAACGACCATTATTAGTATGAAAAAGACCATCATGAAGATTGATAATTAACTGAAAAAAATGTACTTCAGGAGTATTCCACTCCCATTCAGTATACTTACGAAGGGAAACAGTTCAGTAAATGAGTCAATACATTAGGACGTAATTTGAACCATTCCCGAAGGTCATCTCATCATTTAACTCCTAATTTTCATGGGATATGAATTTATTTATCATTTGTTGACCATCAGGAGTGGTACAAAATGCTAACAACTACAATTATATAATTATATAATTTGTTAGCTTTCTAAGCATAAAAGATGGATGAAGGATGAAGTACACAGCATGAGAGCATGAAGAGTCTAGAAGATAAATAATTAACTTTTCACCACATCAAACTGATCGCATATTCCTTATTTGCACCAAAAAGTGCTATTTCATACCTCCTTACTTTTTATAAATGCATCCACTATAATCTAAACTTTCAATTTATAACACCAGTTAGCCAGTTGTTCCATCCATTATTACATGCATATAGTTGAGTTGAAACTTAATTGAATAACTCTCGAGTTGCGATGTATATTTATGCGAAGAAAGGTAACTTCTTATCAAAACATGCAACCATCCAACTCTTGTTTTAACATGCTTTATATCCTATCATCCACTTTATTCTACACTTGAACAGTTGAAGATAGTAAAAAATGTAAACGACCCTGGACTTCTTAATTTACTGCATCGACAAAAAAGTTCCCATGGCCATCGTCGTCTATCCATTTACTACACACTAAGTGCCCGTTGTTGCCAATCTCGTCTATGTTCTAGTCTCCTTCTTAGTCTTGGTCCTTTTTACAAGTTGTACTAAATCCTACAGCATTACTGGGTCAAATCGTCTCGTACGATATCATTTGGTAGTATGTTTTAAAAGCAATACTGCTCCAATCCAACTGTGCCATAACCTGATAAAGATCGAGCTTCAACACTCGTATCTTTCTGACAAAACGAAAAAATTTGCATGCATACTATTAACGAATCTTTTGGAGGCAGCTTATCAGATTAGTAAACATATGATGGAATCATAATTTTTGCAGACAACAGTAGTAGACAAGCAGATAAAGCATATATATATACTTCCAAGGGTAAATCGCTCCAGTAAAGTGTTTTACTCTTGACAACCAACAGTTTACTCTGTAAATCCCCTAGGCTGTCCGCATACTTATTTGACAGATAATCTATAAGAATATTTTAGCCAAGTTTCTTCAGTAAAAATTATTTATTCGATATTTGTCGGAACAACCCGAGTTTTTTGTTAGTTATAGTTCACAGTTATAATAATAAGAGAAGACCTAGGAACAAAGTTGGAAAGTATATAAGAGAGAGAAACCGGTGTGGAAAGTTGATAAATCCTTGTGACTCCAAGTCTACATGAGATAGTTTTATCTAAACCACATTACCTAAGCTAAGCGCTGCAAAAAGTTTTGGAATACGTAGTTTCTCTGCTACAGTGAACTCTCTCCACGAGCCGACGAATATCAACTATCAAACTTCAGTAAAAGACTTCCACAGAGATACTTCTTTCTTACACTCAACTTTAGGAACTTCCCAAAAAAATTACATACAGCAAACAAACAAAGGCACAAGCTTTTGAAAACCTTTTACTGAACAGCTTATACTGTCTACTTAAGGGGTTTTCTAAGTAACTAACAAGCGAAATAATGTCTACTGCTTTGAAGCCAAAAATTCTGATCTTTCTCAGCTCCGTCCGACCAAATCGGATGGGGGACCGTGTGGGCAAACTGGTCCGTATCACAGTTGAAGCTCATGGCATGGAGCCGATCATGTTTGGTAAAATTAATTACTTTCTCAACACTTCATGGACCTTTGACACTCTTTAGGTTTTAGGTTCTCTAGTTGTATTACATGAGTTGGTTTAACTCAAGTATAAAACAATATTCTCGTGTGTATGTTTTGTGGTTAAAGAATGAATTTATGACACAGATTTATGACCTCTGAGCAAGAAAACTCTGATACAATGGTTTATTGTATGTTTGTGTGTCTGTCTATGTCCTAGACCCTGCGGAGATGCCATTCGAGTTACTTAAAACCCCCCTGCACTTTATGTCTGATCCGGAAACTATGGCTCCAGCTTGGATGAAGGAGGCTAATGACACCATCGTCAAGGCTGATGGATTCATTATTGTATCATCAGAGTATAATTGCGGCATCCCACCAGCCTTGTCTAATATGATTTGCCATTTCTCTCCAACTTCTTACAGGCACCGGCCATGTGGATTGGTCACGTATTCTTTGGGTAATTCCAGTTTATTACTTGAAAATCATGCATCTTATCCCATCAGCTTGGTTTATATTCCTTGTGCTATGTTTTTTTCCTCAAACCAATTTTTGGATAGTTAGTCCAACGAAGGTCGTTTTTATATTAGATCATTCTGCTTTATTATGTGACACATTTCATGAACACATTTACCTCTGATCCTTATTTTTTATGAAAGCAAAAATAATTTGAGCATGCTGCATTATAAACTTTTTGAGTTTGCAGTTTTCAGTTTATGCTTATTGGCCAGAAAAAACTTGAGTTGAGCATTATGAATTTCTGTAATAGTACTCATAGCATAAGAAATCCAAGTAAACTGCATCATTTCAGCCCATGCATAACCAGCCTTTCTCCATGTCGAAAGCAGGTGAATTCACATTAAAATAAACACACCTCGCTACATTATAATACAAGAGCGAATAGTGGCCTAGACAGACCCACGTCCTAAGCCCCATGTTACCAAAATACTTTTTTTGGACTCTTGTTAACATAAAAGCGTTCTTTTGAATTTTGATTAACAAAGATAGTTCAGTAGCAAGGCGAAGCATTGAGAACTTACAAAAACTTTTTTTTAACTTCAGCAATATTTTCAAACGACTTTTTTTTTATTGCAGGTTCCTTTGGAGGAGTTAGGGCTTGGACATTTCTTCAACCCTTTTGCAGTGAGCTGGGGATGGTAACTGTGCCTTGTACGGTTCCCATTCCATCGGTAAAAGACAGCATTGACGAAAACGGAAATTGCAAAGTAGATAGAATTGAAACGAACATGGTAAAGCTAGTGAAAGAAGTCCGGTGGTATGCTAATGCCATAAAATCATACAAGATCGTCGAGCCTACCCCTCCTCATAAATCATATGCGGTAAAGGATGATGGATCTGTAATTTTAGTTTAATTAGGCATTACACTACCTGTAATCTTTATCCCCACTTCTTGTCATTCAAATCTGAATTACCTTTAGACCAATAATTTATGCTTTAACTTTATTGTTGGTTATAGTAACGTCAACGCACTTGAAAACTACTGCAGTCCATCCGACCACCATTTCTCATGCATTATGGTAAATAATAATTAAGAGAGAAACGTTTACTTCTAAGTTTTTTGAGTTGCCTGTAGCATTCGCAAAGGTAAATTTAATTAATTAATTAATTAATTAAATTATGTATTTAAATTGTTAACAATATATCAAAATAATCATTTATCTCAATTGTAACTTAACTCATTCTTTTTGTAGCTTAAAACCTGAAGAACAAATAGAGAAACGCGTCGTTTTGAACAGTGAAACTTTAATGAAATTTTGAGTAGTCTAATGTGTGTTTATTTCCAACAGTAATGTTTTTTTTGTTAAAAAAAGTCAAAATTAAAATTGTAATTACCCTTGTAAATTACGACTGTGTAACCCACGTTTACTGTTGACTGCAGTGCACTTTGCTGTTGAAAAATAAAATGTAGGGTTATTTTGTTTCTGGGAGAAGTCAGTTAAATAAATATCAATAAATTAAACTTTTACAACGATTTTTTTTAGACTGTTTTCCAATGCTGTACTTCAGTTCGCTACAATCGCTAAAAACTCATGTAATCATTTGTAAGCTTTCATAGTAGTCCAAATCTTCTGCAGAAACATCCGAAAAAACTTCTTTCCAACTGGCCTAATCCTCTTGAAACAAATAAAGTGGCGAATCATTTATATAAGGCTTTACGACGGTAGGACAGTTAAGTGTAGTTGCTAACTGCTCACTCAAACGACCATCAGACTTTTCTCATGTACTTTAGGACAGTTTAGGGCGATCCTACCGAAACCACAGGGTTAGTTTGATTCCTAGTCTTGAGCTAAATAAATCTAGGTAGGGCCTAAGTTGGAACGATACCGCAGGGACAAGAGAGTTACAGGGATTATAGGGAAAGTGGAGTCATGTAATGAATTTAATGGAACGTTTCGGGACTTCCAGAGTGAGCATCAACGTAAGCCCACTTTGTGATACAATTTTCTCTTTCATGCAAAATGTTGTGGTTAATGAATTCGAATTGAGAAGAAGACTTGATGCACACAGAACAGAAGAACACTTACGGTTGTGTCATCATTACCAAACCATTATACTATTGCCCTTATAGTTTAATCATAAGCTGTAAACAGATAATGTAAACGCTCTTTACCGGTTATATTTCCTTAAGATCTATGTATCTTGTTACCACCACGTTGCCGCACCTTGGCTTACTAAGACCATGGTCCCACTAGGCATACAATTATATTTGACTCATGTCACAATTATGCATACGGTTCTGGTTGCATGAAATTAATTCTATGCACAACTTTCAGAGGTAATCGTTTCTGTTTCTAGAAATGTGCATGACGGTTTCTGGCTGCACTTTTGCTCGCTTGACGATTGTAGTTAGCAGCAGTAGTATACAACTACAAGGTAAATTTACAACGCTTTTAAAAACTTAAGCTACTATAAACTATCCTCGCCCCAACCTCTAGCCTACGATTAATGGGCTGCACATGGCTAAAGGAATCTGCAGAACTAGAGGAAATTAACTGAATCCTTAAAAGATGCTAACAGTCATTCCATAAGTTACCAATGCAAAAGGTTCATACAAACATAATGTAAAAAAGAAATCTTCGGCATATGGATCTTGATAAAAAAATCAGTCGTTTAAAAGGCATTTTTAAACAGCTAAATTCTGGCTCTCTCTCTCTCTGAATGCACCTGGAAAGAATGTGTTCCTGGCAGTTCTGCCCATAAGCCATTATACCACACAACATTTTCCTTATCCAATGTGCTATCAACTACTCTAGCAAAAGCTGTGACAACCTAATTTCTGTGAGTAATTGTCATACACTAAAACGTATACGTTTTTCGGCGAATGAAGAATGTCCACAGCCTTTGCGGCTTTTCAATAGTCTTCAGAAATTGTATTTACTTCTTTCATATTTTAACATAACTACATGGTTGCAGAGATTTATCTATACCAAGGCTTTGTGTATCGGTATTATCAAATCACACCAAATGGCAAGAATGAAGAATGAAAGTTCAAGACTGAGATTACTACAAATATCCGTCAATTAAGATCTTTCCTCTCCATTTCTACAAGCAGGCATGTCGTTTGCGGAGCAATATAGTATATAACTGTAAAAAAACGCTAGGGTTGGATCGAGCTTTGCAATCAATAAGTCTACATTGAGCCATCACTCTTTTACTGCTTGCTACAAATGCAATGCAACAGAGAAGAAGAATACCAACTTCGTTGGTGTAGGAAGGAAACCGTCCAAATCAATACTTTCTTCAGTATCGATACTGTTTGGTCACCTAACTTATAGATCCTCGGAACAAATGTTAAAAGTTACGAAAATGCTTGTTAACATTATCAATAAATGGATATCATTATCATTACAATGGATACAGGGTATTACACCCATACTAAGCCATAATAACTAATGATCTTTCATTGGTTTTTACAAGAAAGCTGTAATCTTTGAAGGAACTCCGACCGTCTTAGATTGTATAGATGAAGCAGAAATTGAAATTAAATAGGCAAGAAATACAAGTAGACATTCTAAATTATTACAGCCTTCTTTCCCCCTAAAGAAAAAACAGGTATAGGTATATGATTTAGTGTCAAATGGTTGGTTGTAACCAATTGCACTATACGCTACTACTTCGGTGATTGCTCCAACAGCAGATATGTCTTACTTTTGCTATTGAATGCACTGCTAGCTTGCGCTGTTAAGAAGGTGTGGTATGTCTTAAGAGGTGTGGTGTTTTGATAGGTGTACTTCTTTTCCAGTGTAATCATTACTTGAGTGTGTATGTTTATATGCAGACTGAATTTGGCAATATGCCTTGCAGAGGAATTCCAAATGAATCAAGAAGAGCTCAGACATAGAGTCTATTTTCGCAACGCGATGGGCTCGTCGTTAGACCTCGATTTTTGTCTTAAACTGTTGTAAACCGACCGAACTTACCGAGCTTCGCTTACCAGCACTCACCCTTTCCGAGCATTCATCGTGTTTGTCGATGACGCAGTCTTGTACTCTAAATTGCTTACTTTAGAGGCCTACAATCAGTAGAATTATATGCTTATTATATCAATTGAAAACAGTACGGTTAAAGATAACCGGAAATTCAGTTGATATAAACAATGTTAGTGCAACGGAATCGTTACGACCATCTACCTGCCTGGCTGATACATTTCATATTCTGTGGTTTTTCTTCTCATTCGGGCTGTTTAACAAATTGTATGTATATGAGCTCTGTCAAATTTTAGATTTGTGGATATACTTCATATAGTGACAGTTCTATTCCTGTTGCTGTACATTGAATGCATTTTTTACGGGGTTTCCTCGCCTAAGCATTGACTAACTTAACTTCCTGTAAAGTACCCAATAGTTAAGTCAGGATGACCGATTGTTGATTTTATGAAAGATTGAAATGTCAGGAGCAGGTTTGCATGCGATAGATGAATTCGAAAACAATTTCCAAGGGTGTCCTACTGTACTGCAGCGACTATGTGGTAGATTGTTTTAAGTATTTGCCGTTTAGTTTAAAAGATTTAAGCAGTTTGCAAAGGGGCGACGCGTGAGTCTGCAAAGAGCTATAGGTCAAATAAATAAAATAAATAAAAAAATTTAAGTAATTTCACATGGCATTTTTTATTGCTTAAACCAGCATTTATATGGATTTCATGTTATAATTTGTTCAGCCCCTTTTTTCCTGCTGTAATATTGCGTTCCCCTAATTCATAATGTAAATAGCGAATAATGAGCCAACACAGTTGCCAGTACATGCAGTCATTCCATATGATATGATTACTTTTGTGAAGCAACCATAATAAGTATGTCCATGATGTGTGTAATGTGATAATCGCTACTAAGAAATTACAATGGATTGTAAGATTACAGCGTTCAAGACTATGGCCGATGATAAGTGTTTGCAGCCTCCGTAGTCTTTGAGACATTAAACGACGTGGGCATATTAAAGATATGACCTAATTTGAGGATTCTAAAAAGCCACATTTACCAGTTCAAGGGTAGCAAAACGCAGTTCCAGGGTAAGAAAACGCAGTCCATGGAGCTGAATTTCTCCAAAGTGGTACTCCATAAAGTTAATTATGGTTGGCCCTCGTATTTATTTTTTTGTAAAAAGTAAAAGCTACCCCATTTAGCGTACTTCAAAGTGAGATATTTTCAACCTGGTTTATTCTCAAGTAAATTCATCTTTTGATCCTGTAGTTTTCAGTAATTCTTGCTATTACGAGTACTAACGTTTTGTATCCCGTGTTCACTAAGAATTCACAACCACAACTCAACTGATTACGGTTTTGGGGTGACTGACTATGCAAGGTTGGTTCTTTCCCTGTTTGTAAAGCAAAGCTAAAGCACTCGACTTTATGATCTGGAAGAGAAGACCATTATGGCTTGTTCTCTCCTCTTCTTCTCCCTCGCTAAAGTGCTTACTACTTCTTCAAAAAATTCAGATTAGGGAATTTTATTGCAGAACGACACAGCCACAACAGAAACCTCTCTATATGCCACTTCACGGATGCTGAAATTCTCGAGATTCTGCAAAATTCAACTATTAGTAGGAGCTACTACAGACTACAGCTACAATAATAAATATGCTTTAATTTTTCTCCCTTTTACTTCTACATATACCTATTCCATCTTTTCTCTCAGAATTTTTACTGACAAGGAGAAACTGTTGTCGTCATTATTCTCAAGAAGTTGAAAGTTAAATGCATACTGGTCCCTCTATGAGTTCAAGATGAAGAGGTTTAAATAATTAATCGCTTCTACTATGCCTTTCGGTTTGTTTTATGCATGTATCTGTCTGTATCTCATATTTCAATTTCATCCGAAGGATGGACGCCTATCCTCACGACGTTTACAATTTATAAAAGAAAGGACTACGTTCTCGAACCAGCATCCCTTCATATTTTGCTATATTTAAGTCCCAACCCCGAACCCTACCCCCTGTAGATCAATCTTGATTCTTGACTTCTTTCTTGGCTGTCCAAAGTACGTTTGTCAGATTTGACAGTTAAGTACATGGATTTATACAGACAAAGGTTTTTCATTTTTTGAACCTAAGAAATTTTTATGTTTGATCCAGTCAACGCATGTCATTCGGCAAAAATTGTACAATTCTGTACTAGTACTTCAACTAAAGGCAATCTCGTGAATTTAGACGCAGACAGGCAAGAAGGCAGACGTTAGTCTGAACAAGAAACGTCTAAAAATAGATACCAAGTATGAACAAGCTATAGCATAAGTTTATATCTTTCAGTGTAGTGTAGTTTGTACTATTTCATGAAGAGTAAATTGTATTGCAAAAAAGTTTTACTTCCACATAGACACAGAAAACTTGGAATATATTCGATACATACGAGCAAGTTATAGGTTGAATGACTACTAATAAAAAAACATACTTGCGATGTACTTCCTTCATAGGGATCTTTACAGTGTTTTACACAAATTGTTCTTTGGCCAAGTTTAATCGCGGATTTCTCCGGCTCACCCATCATTCAATTTAAGCTCATACTTTGCCCGTGTTTTCTTGATTTTACCTAATCCTCCAAATATCTTGGGGTTTTCTATTCATTGCTATACCAAAATATTTTTATGGATTTCGATGAAAAAACATGTTAAAATATAATTGACTGTCTCTTACATAAAACATATACATCTAGACGGGAATATACTAGACGAGGCAATGGGAAATAAAAGGAGATGAGAAATTGAAAACTGTAGTTTCTCTCAACGCAGAATTGGCTAAGAGCCAATCGTAAAAGTATATGATTGAAAACAAGGACGATTGGCAATTCTTCAGTTTACTTAATTCACAACAAAAACTATTCACATAGACGGGAAGAATGGGCTCGTTCGGGGATGTAGATAACTGATGCATGATCTCTAATCAAACTCAAAATAAAAAACATGGAAATCACCAAGAATATCTACCCAAATGTTTCTATTAAGATAAGTGGTTCAAAGAAAAGTTCTTGAGCCAGATAAAATCTACGAATTCCCGATTTTTTGACAAGGTTTGACTGTAAAATAGAACTTATTTGCTATGCCGTTACCCATATAGTAGATGGTGTATGCTTTTACATATAAAAGATAACGAAATTTGCTTCAACCCTATCTTCACGAGAGGAACGGAAATTAGTGTCAAAACATAATCTCTGAGGCACATCACATATTGGTTCTGTCTTGGCCTTTTTAGCATGGTATAGACTAGACGATTGATTTCCTATAAAAACTCGACGTAAAGTAACTGAATTCACAAAGAAATGTGACCCGAACTTTAAAAAAATCTAACCGTACTTACTATTGATCTTAAGTATAGTAGTTTAGTTTATTTAGTATAAGTGGTTTTTATCGAATAGACTAGCAGCCCTGAAGAAGTCTGATTAAGCCCAAAGGAACTCTCTTCCTTTGAAGACTTCTGAAGATGAAAAAGCAATCCACCTGTCCCTTAGATCTGTATTCAGCTCAGTATTTTGCCCTCCGAGAATTTTATTGACCACCCTACTTGAGTTACTCATCCAAGCAAAAGTCACTTGTAGGCTTCTACAGCCCGTGTGAATTGAGTTTTATAACATCTACAGAATTCAATTAAGCTTCCATCTTCTCCACTACGAAACGAATACCAACCTGCTCATAACCGTTACTCGTCATCATATGCCATGCAATATATATTTTACTCGAATATGGATCTATTCTGTTAAATAAGTTACCACTTTTTCTTGACACGCCAGAGCTATCTGAAGTTAAATGGATCCTTTTGCTAACCCTGGAAATTGTCATGAGACAACTATCCGGCATAATTTACACCATACGATACGCTGAACCCATTTTTATGCTTGAAGTCAATGCTGCTTCATGGAATATTCTATGAGATGTCTCTTACCGCATCACGTTATACTAGTTATTATAGGCACAAGAGCACCAGTGAAGTGACCTTATTCCTCGTTCTTTCCATGTTGTACATAACAATACTAAGCCTACAAATAAAGACGGCGCTTTTAGTACCTTGCTACAAGGGTAATTTTTTTTCGTAATTTGATTGAACAATCTTCGCAACCTGTGAACCTCCCTTGGCTACTTTCCCTCTCTGTGACTGTTATCAAAAGCACAGAAGAAGTGAACTGATGATGTTTACAGCAAGCACGCGACTTTCTCCAGCGTAAAAACTAAGTTCTACTTATGCTACAAGCGCAAAAGGTACTTGAGAATTGATTGTGCACATAAATATACATCTAGCTTACAAACTGCCCTTCTCTTGGTGTCCTTTATTTAAGGCTTTGGCTCAACTAGCATTTTATGTTTGGCTTATGGATTATTTACGTGAGGATGACTACAGTAACTGTAAAAATTACATCCACAGGGACCAAAGATATTTTTGATGAAGTTTATGTTCTTTCCTTGCAATTCCAGTTTTTCTTCACCATTAAACTACTACACTTTTAAAAATAGCGTCCGCTGAATGGAAATGGAATAAAACTTTCCAACGGATGCATAGTTTGATTAGATTTGCCCTATGCACCATTCCTGTTCCTAACATAAAACCATACAGGAATATTTTATTGCCCATTCCCTTTTTCGTTTTCTTTTCCTCGAGAAAAACATCGTAGCATTGTTTAAGATCCCACGGGGACGGAGCAACAGCAACGATGCAAAAATAAAATGAGCATTTAACCCATATCATTGCAGTAACAAATATATTGAACACAAATGCAGCTCACCTAGGCCATGTATACACTCCAGAGACTTCAAATCCAAAATGCCACGAGCCAGAATACTCTCCTTGTCCCTTGGGCCCTGTACAAACGCCATGACCATGGGCCTTGCCATCCTCCCATCCACCACAGTAGGTACCCCCATCATCAAAGTCAAACCGACCTCCACTTACGGGTTTGGATCCATAATTAATTACAGAAGCACCCGGGACCCCAGCAGATCCTGCTGTCGAAGTTGTGGGGGACACATACCCCCCTGGTGATGCGGACTGCATCTCTAGCCCGCTGTTACTTTACTTTTTGTAGGATTGGAAGTAAAAATTGTAACGATCACTTCACGGTCAAAACTTTATTAACAACCCTTCCTCTCCACCATCTACTTATCGTTTCAACAGGAAAATTCCAACTCTTCATCTCAGCTCATATCTTCACTCGACTTAACCCCAACAATTTATTTCATTTATTTACTTTCTCATCTAAAACTTCTGCATCCACAACAGATATATCAACAATACTTATGATGATGCTAAGAGAAGTGGTTGTGGCTTTTGTGCTGCTGTTGGTGATGCTAAACTTTCCAAAAACTTACAAATAAAGCCCATTTATAAGCCATAAGTTTAGTAAACCGCATCAACATCCTCACCCCTTTCACGGATACGAAACTCCCTTCAAGGCTTATTTCTTCCTCTTGAGCTTACCCGATCCTTTTGTTTATGGCTGAAAGGTGTAATAATAATCTTTGCGTAATTCACTCAAGGAGATAAGAACCCAAGATGAGGATTCTTATGCTAAAGCCTCACAGCTAGACTACAAGTTTATCTAAACTTGCACTTTAAAGTAAAGTCTTCCTAGGCACAAATCAGTACATTAAACCCATAGTTTAGCAGTATTTAAGGAGATTAGTATGCTTTGTCCTTAGCCAAACTTAGCATCGACAGATAAACAATTACATCTTAGTACAAGCGAACTACTGACGAAGCTGAAACATTAAATTAAAATGGACATAGTCCTCAATCTCTGTAGCTTCTCTGCCTGCTTTCTCTTGATTTACTAATTCGTCGAAAATTTGATTACATCCTGTCTTGAATTCATTTCCAAACCTCTGTAATGTATCTTAAGACTGACTAAAGATGAGTGAAAGTTTTTTGAGCGTTTATTAAAATATATTAATGCCAACTAAAAAGTGGATAGTGTAGATTTCAGAGATATTGCAAACTAAGAGAAGGGCTATCACAGGACAGGAGAGTAAATAACTGAGATTCTACATAGGAGAAAGTTGAGTTGTTGTATTACCTGCATACTATTTTGGTATTCAATTATGCTATTATTAAATAGATACACAGGTACTAGCAAGAAGGTAAGCAGAGTCGGAGTTACCCTAAGAAACTATAGGGATTAGCTGAATATAGCAAACGTTCACTTGACTTTCTCCACACGTTATACGCAGCGGACGTGGATGGATGGAAGGTAAATTGTGAGACGGATAGAGTTAATGAGGATGAGATGACTTGTTGTAATTTGAGACTTGATGTTGAGTTGATGATGAGAAGGAAGTTATACTCGTCGTTGTCGTACTAAAAAGGCTGGTCGCTGGTTCTGTCTCCCACCAGACCGAGGACTTGGTTAGTACTCGGTAGACAGAACTACTACAAGCAGTAGCGGCCAGCAAAGTGTAGTTAGTTAGTGTGGCTCTTTCAGGAGTTGGAGAAAGACTCCGCCGTGCTGGGAGAGATGTGAGCTCATACCGGATGGATTCTGTCCCGGGTATCCTGTGAAATACCCTGGTGAATTCGTTGACTACGAACCAACGAAGAATGACTCTACTTGTGCTCCGTATATTCCTAACGGTACCCAAAGGCATGCGTCTATTTCCCCTTGTACCAAATTCCTTTCCTTAGATATTAGGTGGTTGGTATACTAAAACGACAAGCCGTTTACTTGGGACCGAGCTAGTTAGCCTCCACTACTTAAGTAGATAGTTGATAGTTAAATACGGTATGGATGGTTAATGGAATGGTGGCAGTGTAATAGTATTGGTAAGAAATCTTTACAGAATTTTAACTTGAGGTTCTTTGGATGATATTTGTAGTAAGGGAGTCTAGAGGTGTAAACTCCCAAGCATATGTACTCATCTTTGAGAAAAAAACTTGATTCTCATTTTTCGGGCGAATCCTTTCTCTTATGAAAGTCAGAAAGGTGCTTTAAATAAGACCGTTTTCGTTTTTATTCTTCTTTTAAAATGTTGATGCGTGATGATTTGCGGTTCAGTTCGACACTTCATTTTTTCTATTGAAAATAGCTTTTCTGTATCTTTTGTTATTTTAGGCTTGCAAAACAACACATTATTCTATTAAATACAGGCATTATGAAGAATGAAATCAATGTTTAAAATGCCAACCTCAAAACATCGTCTAGTGCTATGTGTGGTCTAAAAAATGAAATTCCATTTCATAATAAATGTTAATACAATTTAATACATAGACATTTTTTTATTTGCTTAATACATATGTGAATGTTTATAAGAATCACAGGTTTGTACAATACTTGACTAGACATTTCTCATCAAAATAAAAATATATAAGGATTTATAAGTTTACTGGATTTCCAGAAACAAAAGGTTGTACTACCAATTAGCTATAACATAAACAATATATCTCAAATTAATTTTTAAAAAACTTTCAAAAAGATAATCCAAAGTTGTTACTAAAGAACTAGCAAGAGCAACTCTCAAACTAACTACAACTTCCTTATAGTAAAAGCTATAAAGTAAAATAAGGTTAAGGTTCCTTTTAAATTACAATAAAAATGATTATGCCTAAGCTGGAAATGAGAACTCAGGACAGAAAATACAAATAAAAAGGAAAGCATATTAACCAGCGAGAGGAGGCAGAATTGGTCCATAAAGGGGACTATAAGGCTTATCATTCGGATAGTGAACAAGGGTCTTTTGCACTGGTTCATATTGTAAATTAACTGAGGGATTAGCACTAGCCGTGGGAAGCTTGTCAACCTGTGCATTGTAGGACTGATCTGGCTTCTTGAGTAATACATTAATCTGAGAACCTTGTGCAGGCCCGACTTTGAATCCTGCTTTGATAAGTTCTTGAATTTTGTAGTTCGGGATTTCAATATCGACCACTTGTTTTTGACCCCCATCGCCCGAAATCCACAAAACGTGCTCACTTCGTAGGGAGATAGCATCTTGATTGACTCCTTGGCAGTTAAATTTGAAACTTCCGGAAGATACTTGTTGGGGTTGACACTGCACGTTGAGATTGCCACCTGAAGACCCTGCGTTGTTTAGCCCTGTGCTACTAATACTGCTACTACTGCTGCTTCCGGTTCCAGGATATCCTTGTGGTATGGCAAGCGCTAAACCAAAGGTTTGCAGAAGAATTGTGGAAAATCCCTAGAGTAAAAAGATGCATACCAAAAGCGTTACTTGAATGTACAAAATTGTGACGGAATTGAACTAAAACACTTACAGATAGCTTCATTTTTAAACGGGCTGATTGTACAATACTGTACAAGATATAGATCTGGAGCTGGTACAAAATGTTTAGAGTAGTGTGCTTAGCCCTGTAGAACTAGATTTTGAATAACTGAACACAAAAACTTTTGGAATGCTCTTTTATACTTTTTTATCTTTGAAGTGTATTGCCTAATCATGAAATCCCATGACTTTCAATTTCAACAATTTGTATAATAATGTTAATGAGTAATGAGCTGCAGGGTTATTATCATTTTGAAACACAAATAACTTAACCTAAATAAATTAACGACTCCTGCGTTTCTCAATGAGCATAGGTTCCGTCTGTAAAGTCGCATCCGCCTACGAGAATATTGTTACAATTATGAGTTTCAGTTTTGCATTTGTATTGCAGTAGTTGATAGGCAATCGTTCAGCAAGATCATCTGTGAACTTATGCAATGAGGTCTTTTTCACGAACTTATTTTCGTTCTGAATAATTTATGCAAATATTTATCTCCTGTTTAAACCGACAAATAGTCCTTTAAAAGGCTTTAAAGTTAAAAACAGTGACTAAAAGTTCTTGGCTAATACTTAATTGGCTAACAACATTCTAACGACACTTAGTTCAAAAACCTTGAATAATTTAGAGCATATTCTAAATAAGATGTAAACCATTTATTGAACGCGTTCATAGATGCCTTTGGCCTTTAGCTTCGCAGTTTTTACGTTAATTTTTCTGAGATGAAGTGGCTGACTAGGGAAGGGACTAAGGACTTGACGCAAGTTGTCATCAGACCACTATTATAAATATAAATTAAATGTAACATGGAAATTGGGAACTACGAAACTTCCAGGAGTTGGGCGAAGTTATCATTCGTAGGTACAGAAAGCATGAACTATTAGTTTCAAGTTACTATTAGTGTCCAAAAATCTTGTAAACTTTATTATACTGGACGTATCCCTAATTTAAATAAAATGCTTATCTATGTTTTTTAAAGATAAGATCAATCGTTGCCAATATTGTTTGGTGAAGCTTGGCATATGTTTGCAATCTTCGATCTGGCTGGATGTATTTGGTCCACCAAAATCCAACTTATCTGTCTGTAAACATCAATTACTTTGGCGTGATGCGATGTGGCGAGAAGTTTGCATATGACGAATCATGAATACCCATGTTTTGGACGCCCTGATAAGATTCAGTGTCGATCAAAGGAAGAGTTGAACTGTTCTGTTGCTCAATAATAAACATGTTTTCTAAACTGCTGAATACCAAACTTCTGTTTTTAAACCAGTTTATCCATTAGAAGTAATACAGTTTATATCGAAAATATAGTAGAAGCCAATCCTTAGGATTTAAACCAATCCCCTCATGAGACCACTATTCTGGACCAATCAATCAATTCTGATATGAAATAATCTCTTCTTCTTATAAAGCAGATTATTGCATGTTTTAGCAAATAGAATTTCGCTATTTCGCATAATATTTGCTCTGATTTACGGTAAGTTATAATTAAACTGACGTGGTATATCCATAATAAGTGTGATTTGAAAAGAGGCAAAATCAATTTTTTGTGTCGTATTATAATTAAAGTCTTATGGTAAAAAAATCATGAATACGACTTAAAATTCTGATAGTATAGACTCAAAAGATATTTTATTGATGCATAATGGATGCCAAGATTTACATACTTAATAGTGATTGTCTTGACTTAAAGAGCATGTTTTACTATAGTCTCGTATCCTTTGAAATTCATTCTAAATTGTAAATCTAAAACCACCATCACACTTTGTGAAATCATGTCAGCTACTGTACATTCGTTTGGATAAGTACAGCAACACATGAAAATGAAATGGACAAACTACTCAACACTGTGCAAAGCTGTGTCTCAAATTATAGCAATTATATTAAAATGAAAAAAAAAAGTTTGCTAAAGAGTGTTAAATTTTAATTACTAAAACAAGCGTATCCAATCATTAACTTTATGTCCATTAACATTTAGAGAAAATGGACGAAATTAAAGTCCGAGCAACCAGGGTAAAAAATTACAGAAGACCAAACCTACCGAATACAACTCAAACAGGGACCCTTTTGAGATTTAAATATTTAACATCACAAAAATGGCTTGAACTTCCCCTTTCACTTAACAGCTTTTAACAATTTCAGATGCCTCAAACACAATCTCTGGAAACTAATCCTGACTAAACAACAAAATAATTTAATCGAACCTATAAACATAATTTGTAACATATCTTATATTGTACGTACCTATTGACCACCTCAATTCATGGATTAAATAACTTGACTGGATAAGATGCTAATTATTTATTGCCATAATGATATTATTATTCAAATGATTTATAGTAAATTTTTAACAGCATGGTGATTGGATTACAAAACGAACTTGTCGCATAAATCCAGAATTATGGGAAGCTCCATTTTGTATGAAAAAATAAATAAATAAAATAGGACGACTCAATTGCCAAGTATACTTTAAGGAGATCGAGAAAAAACTGTACCCTTACAAGAAGTCAAGCCAAAATGCGACTGGACTGACACGAACTATTATATTTGCTGTTCAAGAAACCAAACTATCCCAATAAAAAAACTATCAAAAGAGTACGCTATACACAGTTGACAGTCAAATCATGAAATCATACACATAAATATGCTAAAAACGCAAAATGCGTATGTGCTATAAACGGTTAATCAATAGACGGTAACAAAGGCAAGAAGAAAGGGATACATGTCTCAAATAAGTCACTGTAACGTTAAAGACACTAGACCTCCAGGGACGCTAGCCAGCTCCCCAAATATTGTAGTATCCTCATGCATATGTCCCCAGTTCATCATCCATCTACCACAGTTCCACCGGGCATACCTTTCTTTTTCCTTCCTCAGTACCTCCATCTCTCTTCCACTGTTCCTCCTTCCCCACCGGCCCCCTCTCTTCCACAGTTATCCTCTTCCCTCACCCCTCTTTCACAGTTCTCCTC
>JAQFZX010000583.1:0-51847 GCA_034682405.1 Hydroisotoma schaefferi | reverse complement strand
TTTAGTTTGGTATATAGATACAGCCCAGTTAACTATAGTACCTGCCATCTAAACCAGATAAAGAATTCTTTAATACATGCATTCTTTTTAGGAAAAATATTAATTTCTCGGCTAACAGAGGCCAGTAAACTTACGGATACAAGGAGGGCTTTATTTATAGCAAAGTAACCTCCTGCAGTCAATTGCATAGGGCTGCTTTTTGAAAATGAGATGTACATGCTGAGAACCTTCAAGCAAACAAAATTTCATCTCTACCTACACACGGTTTAGAATGATGTTTGTCTGTACGAAACTTACGAAATTTCTATCATGTTTATTCCGACAGTACATGAACCCATGTTGTCTTAAGATTTGAAAACCTTCCATAGCCTACGACAAATGTATAAAGTTTAAGCTGTTTTTTGGTGATGCTTGATATTAACTTACGTGTTGATCGTTTCTACCTGCTCATAAGCTCCAGACGCATCTACCGTTGCAGATATGGCAAACCAAACATTTTGACATAGCAAAAGAATACAAACAATAGCTGTCGACATAGTGTCCAATCCCTTCTGTTGATCTACCTCGTAAGGATCCATTTCAGCTTCGTTGTTTGCATCACCTAAGTCAACGTCAGTTCCACCTTTATGGTGGTCGTCATGATCATGATGATGACCGGGCGTGAATCCACCTAGAGCTGCGTGAAAGTAAAGATTGTAAGCATTGCTGTTAGTGAGAGTATTAATGGAAATAAAAATTGCATTCGTCTATTGAAAACTAACCAGCCAATTGGTATAACTCCATTACCACTGAAATAATCTTAAAAATCAAGCTCATGAGTTTAATCCTACTATTTGAGTACGAAGTAGATGAATGCAAGCCAGCAGTGCTGAACCTTAACTTACTTGGAAGCAATAGTAAGTTAAAAGCGTAGTACTGAACGCAGATTCCGTCATTTGAAATAACTGTACTAAGATAAGATGGTCCTTTAATACATGGCGGAGCTCCAAGCGACGTGAGAATTGATCGTTGTCATCTTCAATGATCTCTGCTTCATCTATGAGTCCAAAGTCCAAATAAGTTATATTCAACAAGCTAATCTATTTATGAGAAAGCGTAAGACAACATAAAGCGTGTGTACCGATTTCTAAAGCTTTTGTAAACCTCTCATTCCATATTTTGGCCCCGTTTTTCAAAAGCTGGCTGAAAAACAAAAACTGCAGGATGTTGGCTCTTGATCCTACTAATGCGTAAAGCTAAAAATAAACAATGCTTTTAGGAATAACCATCCAAAAATCCCAAGGGCTTTATAAAATCCACCAAACGTTAGACTAGACTACACATTTACCATTATTACAAAGCCACCCAACTGACAAAGCTTAGCCTTCGGTTCGCTCAAGAGTACCATCTCTATTCCAAAGTTCCTTAGTAAGAAGTTTGCAATGACGTTGGAAGTGTTTCCAACGGCGTGAAAGCCAAAGGGTTGCAGACAAAATCCAAGAATAAGACTGGCAATGATGATACCCGAGAATATATTATGTTTCCAAAGGTAGTGCTGGATTCCCGGAGTCATGTCCATGTCAATCATTTGTACCACTCTGTTAAAGTAGTTCATGTAATGCACATAAAACTTCCCAAAAAGGATGACATAAAGGCTCCCAGCGAATGCAATGGTCATCCAGGACCACACGACAAGTACAGGGACCATCTCTCGTCGAGTGTAATACCGTTCCCAAAGTTGGGGTTCGTTTTCAAGCGTCAATGGGTTTTTTGCACTGCAAAGAATTCAAACGATCATCAAAAGCATTGAGTCACTTTGAGTTAAAGTTATGCAGCATTGGCGTAACCCAGGGGGTACAAGGGTACATTGTACCCCCTGAAATTCCCGAAAGACCATATCCTCTACATGTTAAGCAAAAGCCCCGCCCAGCCACACTCCTTTCCTATCCTATAATGCTATTTGTACATCCTAGTGGTTGCGCCTATGCTATGCAGTGTATGTCAATTTAAAAGCTACATTTCAGACGTACATGATTTTTTTCGTAGGATGAATATGTTCCTTAAAAATATCGCTGAGGACAAAGGAAACAATCCCACTGGTAACCAGTAAATAGGCCGTTGAGTTTAGGATAAAGAAGAATAAGAAGAGGTAGAGGTACAATCCCTTGTAGGTCAACTTGAAAGAGTACGTTTCGTCTTTCTGCAAAGGTTTAGAAATTATAAATCATGAAAAAAATTAACGCACGTTTCAAAACTTCAAGAAGTACATTTTTAGCATATAATCTGGACTTATGGACTTAACCTTTTTCCGTAAATCAAACGGCATTTGTCCGATGATCATGAGAAAAAATCTAATAGTAGAAAAGGCCTTTACCAACTCCTCTGAATGGTTTCGGTTCTTAACCATTTCGAGGTTGTGTCTTGGACTAAATATGAAATTACTTTTCTGTTGGTTTTTTCAATTATTTCTCGATAAAAGCTGAACTTTATATAATTCCAGACACATTCCAGTTCTAATTTAACTCAAGCCAAGTGAAGTTTATGCATTAAAATAAATCAATTCCATGCAAACGTCGTTGCTAAGCTAGGCTATGTGTAGGCCTTTCGCTGAAAGTGGATGACACGTCAAACTCAAAGGTACTTAGGTAGAGTAGAGGTAGCAATGAGCTGACGAAGAAGTGTGTTAAGTTAATGCAATGAAGGCGTCGGATGAACATGTTATTCCACGTGCTAACTTAACAATGCAATGTTTTCTTTCTTTAATTAATTAAAACTTGAATACAATAAAATATAGATCCCCTAAATCCTCGCCCATACGCCGCGACTTATATATGAAAAAAGATGTTTCGAAGCATATATAACATGGAAGAGATAACCCTTTTAATATAGAAAGGATAGGCGTGCGGCATAATTAACGAGGGTGGGATATGGGCGAGGATTCTAATTCACTTTCTGAGCTGCTCGAGTCCACTTTACTAAAAGTTCCCATAACTTTCATGAAACCTAGAAATATAAAAACCTTGGAGGACAGTCGTACTCGAAAGTGAAACTTAGGGCAGCCAAACCGAAACAACAATATCCGTCTCATCCTTTCGCTAACGGGAACTTCGCAAGATTGAATTCTGAAAAATCGGCTGCAGAGATTGAGCTTCTTCTATCTTATTTAGAGGGGGAGGGGGCTAGTTTGACAAGTTATTCGTAAAGCATAGAAATGCCTGACTCTTTTGAGCATTTTATCAACTTCGTTTTAGCCTTCCATTCCAAATAAATAAAGGTTCATAGTTCATTCATGCATTTCTCTTTTTAATTCCCCTCCAGCTCCGGTTTGATTCCCCCTATCTTTCCATGTTAAAAGCATAAAGTTGCTCTATCCTGTCCATGTTAATGGAATTTTTAATTTTTCCTCCCAAGTATAAAAGTCCCATATCCAAATCTGTGACCCCCAGGGGAATTAAAAGGGGAAATACGGTATTAAATAAATTGAGGAGATGCTAAAACTGAGAACTGCTATGCTCTTTGTTCATTCCAGAAGAAATTAGACATGGTAAGGTTGTTTGGGGGTTAAAGTGAGAATTGACTGGGCAAAAAGCGGGCACGGAACCCTCCAAATCCTTTGTACTTCTCTCTCTTTCTTTTTTATATTTATTTATTTACTGACAATCCCTCCGCAAAAACACTCCAAAAACACACTTTTTCATAAAAACTGTTCGAAATTTTGAAAAAGGACAGGAAGGAATGGTCCGTTTTTGATATTCTTATCAGAATTGTCAAAAAATCCGGCCCGTTTCGTCCGAAACTCCATCGCATTTCGGGTAATTTCCCAGCAATTTCTTCTGTATTTAATTCATGAAGGTAAAAAAACATGTACTCTTCGTTCCGTTTTATTACTCTTACATCCTCGCCCTTATACCTCCCTCGTTAATTATGCCGCACGCCTATCCTTACATGTTATAGGGTTATCTCGCCCATGTTAAATGTGCTTAAAAACATTTTTTCTGTATGCATGATGCATATAACCCGCGGTGTGTGGAAGAGGGAGGATTTAGGGTAATTAATTACTAACGTTGTGACTTATCTTTGTGTTTTATTTCCAATTTAGATTTTGTAAGCGATAAGTGGAAGAAAGCTGGGACTAGGGGTTGACCTAAGGTCAGGTAATTGGTGAAAGAATGGCGTCCTGGAATAAGCGAAGCGCATCAACCTACGGGGGAGGTTCCAGGGGGTCCACGGCCGTGGCTCAGAATTGGAACAATAATAAAATAAATGGGAATGATAGCAAAAGACCTCGAGTAGCGATCACGATGACAAGTCAGGAGGATGACGAAGGGGAGTTTATGGAAACGGATGAAATGGAAATGGCATTTATGGAGGCGGAATCTCAGATTGACGACGACACGTTGGCCAGTGTTTGTCAAGAGGATGAGTCTACTTCGACCATAACTTATTCGGAGTGGGAGCGGCCACGAGTTAATCCGGAGTTTAATCCCATAAAGAATAATGTAACTTTTCAACAACTGGACATGGATACCTACATAGGGAAACCGATTATTGGAATGCCAGGGGCTAAAGTTGGACCTGTGCCGGTTATCAGGTACGTGGGGATGGGGTATATTCGGTTGTTGGGAAGAGTTAACTTGATTTGGGTTTAATTTAACTGGTTTGTTTGATGTGAAGGATGTACGGTGTTACGGAAGATGGGCATTCAGTGTGCTGTCATGTTCACGGATTTTCCCCGTACTTTTATGTCTCGTTGCCGGAAAGATTTACGGCTCATCATTGTGGTGAATTCAAAGCAGCTTTAAATCTTGCTATTTTGAAAGATCTCAGGTCCAACCGGGAGGAGATTAGTGAGCCGGTTTTGATGGTGGAGTTGGTGTACAAAATCAATATTTATGGGTATAAAGGAGAAACGAAAATGCCCTTTGCTAAAATTACGCTAGCTATCCCTAGGTATGAAGAACGAAGTTTAAATGGTTATCTTAATTAGGAGTGCTTTTATTTGTTTTGGTATATATTTCAATGCATTTTTAGGCTCATTGCTCCTGCGAAGCGATTGTGTGAGAAGGGGGAAGTATCCATTCCAAGTCTTGGATCATGTGCTTATCAAGCATTTGAATCAAATTTAGATTTCGAAAGTAGGTTTATGGTCGATAGGAGTGTCGTCGGTTGCAACTGGATTGAGCTTCCCGCAGGAAAATACACTGTTCGAAATCCGGAACTGTCTAAGCGTAAGAAATAAGACAAGCATAGCATCCGTGATGTGACGGTGAAACGCTGTCCTGTGAGCTTATCGAATAATTTTAGATACAACAAAAGGATTGTCTGTGACCAGCCGATGTCAAATTGAGGCGGATATTGCATATGATGTTATGATCTCTCATCCAGCAGAAGGGGATTGGGGAAAGGTAGCCCCGTTTCGAATTCTCTCATTTGATATCGAATGTGCTGGAAGGAAAGGAATTTTTCCAGAACCTGACAAAGATCCTGTGATTCAAATAGCCAATATGGTTGTTCGCCAGGGAGAAACAGGTTAGCGCACGGGTTTTCCTCTGTTTTGCAAGGGTTCCTTTAATTATAATTTATTTAATTTACCTAGAACCATTTATCAAGACGATTTACACATTAAAAACCTGTGCTCCAATCATGGAAGCTCAGGTGTTGAGTTATGATTCTGAAACAGAACTTCTTCAGGCTTGGGCGGAGTTTGTGAGAAAAGTAGACCCAGATCTGATAACGGGATACAACATCAATAACTTTGATATCTGGTACTTGCTCAACCGAGCAACCCATTTAAAAGCTTCCAACTTTCAGTAAGTTCAGTTTCAATACGACGCAGTAATTTTTTATAACTTTATTCATGAACGCTGACTTGTTATGTTTCAGCTTTCTTGGACGTATTAAGAATATGAAGTCAGCAGCACGGGATGTGGTATTACAAAGTAAGCAAATGGGTAGAAGGGAAAACAAGTCAATCAACATCGAAGGACGAGTGATTTTCGATTTACTTCTTGTCCTCGTGAGAGACTACAAACTCAGATCATACACCCTAAACAGTGTTAGTTTCCACTTCTTGGGGCAGCAGAAGGAAGACGTTCATCATTCAATCATTACAGACCTACAAAACGGTAACGAGCAGACTAGGAGGCGGCTGGCAATTTACTGTCTAAAAGACGCCCTACTTCCGCTTAGACTACTCGATAAACTCATGTGTGTCATTAACTACATGGAAATGGCAAGGGTTACCGGTGTCCCTTTGCACTATTTGCTTACTCGTGGACAGCAGATTAAAGTTGTGTCACAGTTGTTGCGAAAGGTATTGATTGTTCTTAAGATTGAGAGTTCTTACACCTTTAGTTTAACTTATTTAATATATGCAATACTTAACAGGATACTGTTCTATTTTAGGCGAAAGAATACGATTATATCATGCCAACTTATCAAGGAGCAGGAAGTGATGAACAATTCGAAGGTGCGACAGTTATTGAACCTATTCGGGGCTATTACGACGTCCCGATTGCTACACTAGATTTCGCCTCTTTGTACCCTAGCATCATGATGGCGCATAACCTTTGCTACACTACGCTTTTGAAGCCAAATCAAATAAATTCTATGGAAGCAGATAAGTTTATTCGAACCCCGACCAATAATTACTTCGTAAAGGCATCGGTCAGAAAAGGAATCCTACCGGTGATTTTGGAAGACCTGTTATCCGCCCGTAAAAAGGCTAAAAATGACTTAAAGAATGAGAAAGATCCATTCCGACGTAAAGTTTTGGATGGGCGACAATTAGCCTTAAAAATCAGTGCAAATTCTGTGTACGGCTTTACCGGAGCTCAAGTGGGGAAACTGCCATGTCTAGAAATAAGTCAAAGTGTAACATCTTTTGGGCGAATGATGATCGAGCAAACCAAGAATGAGGTTGAGAAAAAGTTCTGTGTGGAGAATGGGTACAAACATGACGCTAAAGTTATATACGGAGACACGGATTCTGTAATGGTGAGATTTGGAGTTACTACCGTCGCTGAAGCAATGGAATTGGGAACAGAAGCCGCTAGCTGTGTTAGTGAAAACTTCATTTCGCCCATTAAGTTAGAGTTTGAAAAGGTAACCCAAAAATGTTTTATATGCTATCCTTGGCCGATAAGATTAAGATTTCTGTATTTGTTTTAATTAATACTGCTGAAATAAATTCGTTTTCAGGTTTATTTTCCCTACCTCTTGATTAATAAGAAGAGATACGCTGGATTGTATTTTACTAAACCAGAAATTCATGATAAAATGGATTGCAAGGGTTTGGAAACCGTGCGAAGAGATAACTGTCCTTTGGTTGCGACTGTGATGAATACGTGCCTTGAAAGAATACTGGTCAAAAGGTGCGTTAATCTTTTGAAACATGCAGTTCGAAAAATTTACCTGCTTGTGTATTGACTATTGCTGAAGTAACACTATGAACTTTCCAGAGATCCGTATGGTGCCGTCGAATACGCCAAAAGTGTGATTTCTGACTTGCTGAGAAATAAATTGGACATCTCGCAGTTGGTCATTACTAAAGAATTGACAAAGACTGAAAAAGAGTATGCAGGAAAACAAGCTCATGTCGTACTTGCCGATAAGATGAAGAAACGAGACGCAGGGACTGCGCCAAAACTTGGAGATCGAGTACCCTATGTGATCATCGCAGCAGCTAAGGGAACACCTGCCTATGCTAAAGCTGAAGATCCAATTTACGTTTTAGAAAATAATATTCCTATCGACTCTCAGTATTATTTGGAAAACCAACTGAGCAAACCGCTTACCAGAATTTTTGAGCCCATTTTGGGTGACAAAACGGAATCTGTCCTGTTAAGTAAGTTGATGCAGTCATTAATTATTAAAGAAAGTGAATCCATTTATTCTAAAACTGGCATGTATCCAATTTCAGGGGGTGATCACACTCGTTCTAAGGTCCTCGTCACATCTAAAGTTGGTGCTTTGGCTATGTTCACTCAAAAGAAGGCAACTTGTGTTGGCTGCCGATCCGTGTTGAAAAATGAATCTCATGCTCTCTGCGAATATTGCAACCCAAAGCAGACCGAAATATACTTGAATGAGGTTGGAAAGCTGTCTGAGCTGGAAACTAAGTTTAATAGGCTTTGGACTCAGTGTCAAAGATGTACAGGCTCTCTTCACGAAGATATTTTGTGCACAAGGTATGTAGCATACTTTCACTCAAGTTATGACTTTCCAACTCATTTTATACTCGTTTTATAAACCTTTCTAGCCGAGATTGTCCAATATTTTACATGCGAAAAAAAGTAATCAAGGACCTGGAAGAGCAAGACTCGTTGGTTCGACGGTTCGATTAAAACCCTGGATTTCAACAGCTAATTGATGTATTTTATAATTTACCAATCTGTGACGACATACATCTACGAATTATTGGGTACAATTAATTTCCAATTCCTGCGGTTGCAGAACAAAATAAAATAAATTTCAGACGAACATTCCAGTATAATTTGGGTGATCATTTCTACTTCGTTCATTTATTAATTGCGCACAACTGAAATTCACTATCTCACTTAATTGCACCTACAAATTACCATACAAACTACATAAAACATTTAAAATAAAATAACTTAAAACTTGACTCATTTCTGTAATTAATCTAAGCACTAGAATTATATTAAAACATTAAAAGCTATAAAATTACTGGAAACAAAAATAGCAGATTTGAAAACGATTGCAGAATTATCACAAAGGACACCAAGTATTATTAAAAACGTGTAACGGGTGTAAAATTGACGTATAAATATTATATTTTTCTTGATTTAATGGAGGGACAGTTGAGGAATGTTTAGTTTCAGTACATAATCTTCATAATACGATACAATCACAACACATAATTGCTGAGAGGGACAGGTACAAGGTGCAAGCAATGTAGTAGACTTGTGAGAAAGGCTTAAAAGCATATCTACTACAACACGCATAGATGGAAGAATAGCCGAAGTTCGTTTTAATCTTGCAAAAACTCACCTATTAGTAAAAATAATAGAATGTTAAAATACTTGAGTTATAGAATACTTGCATCTCTTAAACTTATGCAAACGAAGTAAGGAAAAGGCGTCAAAAATCATACATTTTTGTATCACAATTGATTACTCTTTAGGTATAAGAATATCCCAAATCTCTTCTATTGGTGACTGGCTATTGATTGTCATCTAAGTTTAATTAATTACGCAATAAGTCTCAACTTCTATCCTGTTGCGCATTCTACATGCGTAATAATAAATAAGCCCCGACGACTTTTATTTGTCGTTGTTGGTAATTTAGGCACGTATGGAGTTCGGGTAACAGGTTCTTATTTAGCTTCCTAACGCTACATTATATTCTTACGAAAAACTGACTGGAAAATATATTATGCTTGTGTTGTCTTGCGGAACAGTTGCTGCAGAAATGCTAGTATACCTTACCTATTTGTGGAAGGGTATTATAGCATCGATTTTAATCGAACTTAGTTTCATACTTACTTGGAATTTTTTAGCCATAAATTATTATTGATACATGCATATTTTCAGTCCAACATATTACTTGTCGCTTGGCCACTAGTTTTATGCACAGAGGATGTATGCACCTCAATCGGTTCCTTCGGCTGAATCGGACTTAGAACGCTAAGAGATAAATTAGTCGGATAGTGATTTCCCCCATCACTGAGCCTGTCTTTTAAAAATGGTTGCCGGCTACTACTAAATTGCACCTCTGTATCGCTATCCTCATCGCTCATGAACACGTTTTCCATATTATCCTCAACATTTGAGTCCACGTCAATCCCTATCCTCCCTCCGTGTTCATCCTCCCCAGACGGATGGAACTCATCCGGTGAAATGCGCTTATACGGCTGTTTTCTCCTATTGTACCAATTCTCGTCTAAACCACTCCCCCCACTGTCGAAGAAACCCTTGTGCTTGCAACACCAAAAAAAACCTGCAAGCAGTGCCACTAGAAGTATGAAAAATCCTAAAATTATTAAAATTACTTTATACCAAATATGATTATTCTCTACATTATCCATCAAAAGGCCGTCGGGGTAGCAGTGTGACAGGGGAATCTTTTTCAAACTGGATAACGACTTATGAAGATAAGCGTCCTCGTAGCAGGTCAAACATTCAAAGTCACTAGGCCCACAACAGGTCCTGCAAGAATAGTGACAAGGAACACAGATGTAGGACAGTCGAGTGCTTTCAACCGCATCCTTTGCTGAGGCCGTGAAGGCCTTGAAGCTGCTTCCATTTCGAGCTATAAAGCTTGGAGGACATGATGACAGGCATAACCCGTTTAGAAGTGCTAGACCAGCAGCGCATTCTGAAAACAAACAATTAGTTACTCGGTTAGTTATAACCAGATACGTTTACTGTGCACAAAAACATAGCGAACAAATGGTTAAGATTTTAATTGAAAAACGAAATTGAAAGGTATTAAATCATACAAAGCCAATCGATTAACATTTTAAGAGGCAAATTCAGCAAACCAAAATAATATTTTAGATGCGTATTCTATTTGTAATGCCGTTCTCAACTCCAATCAGACTAATTAATTAGTTACTGAATTAATAAACCGTTCATCAGCAATAATAATCCCTCAAAATACCGAAAACATAAACCCTATCATTATTCCAGTCCATCTAAAAATGCATGCAAGCCCTCAACCTACCAAAATGAACAAAACAGTTGAAACATTGAATTTTTTAAAGAACGCGTGTCCTATGCGAAACCGATACATGATGCAGAAGCTTTTTGGATGAAACTACACAGCAAACCCGTAAAACTGATTATGATTTTCATACAAATAATGTTAAACGACACCGATGAACATTTAATACATTAGTATAAATAATAACGCCAATTACAAAGCCATTCAAATACAAAAGGAGCAAGTTAAGGACAGACAGGACAATAGAACAATAACAGCCTAATTCAAGATGAAATTGCAGCAGGCATATAATATCACACATCTACGATGGTTTAAAAGGCCTTCTCATCCACTCACCGATTGCAATTTTTGACACAGCCAATGCTCCCAAATGGACAGGACCTTTAAGGATGACGGAACAGGGTTGGCAACTTTCAACTAGTTCGAAAAATACATATTCTTTCTCCTCAACAAAAATTCTCTAACCCAAAGCTAACATCAAACTTATCTTGAAGTTCGAGACAGAACAAGCTGAATAAGACAGCTTCCAGATCCACCAAAGATATTAGGGTATTTTCTATCCAGACTTCAGCGATTTTTTATTTTATTTATAAGAAAGCATATTTTTAACCAGTTTGTTTTTATCAGACTCATTAGTCAGAAAATTTTATTCTCAAATAACATTTATTAAATACTCCATAGTTTATGACGAGATATGTTTCTAGTAAAATTACAAAAAATCTTCATACACTTTCCGACGTTTACATTTAAGTTTTATAAGAACAACCTTCGACCCGGCTTAAAACACGATAAGATGATACATATATATTTTAATAATACTACTTTAAAAAAGACAATATGATAATACAGTATAGTCTTGTAAATGTACACAAATTGAATTGTGGCTTTTTAATCCCATTAAATGTAATAGGAATTTCTAAAAGTAAAAGTTGTTTCAATCGACCATAGCTAATTAAATGTTTCAATTCACAATTAAGTTACTTTCCATATCTCAAAGAACAATTGCATGATTTGGCCACAAGCTTAAAAATTTAACCGAACATGTATAAAGTTTAGGAAACCTTCACCTTTTAGCAAGCAACATTACTAATTTTCATGAACGGACACGGACAAACATTGCACTCAAAAGATAGATTTACAAAAGCACTAAACTCCGGTAATTAAGTATGTATAGTTTCTTGTGGTATGGTAATCATAATACCCGTCTCATTTCTTAACGTAAGAAGCATGAGTTTCAGTTTTGCTATACAATAAAACTGCGAACGAGAACAACGTAATAGTATTTATGTATAATGGTAAATGCAGACGTTTGTAAAATGACTGAAAGTTTGATTGTAAAAAGTTGCTGTTTGTGCCAAACAATGGACAATAATATCTGCTTAAATTCTATCTTTAAATGAAAAGTGGTGAGAATTGATTGCATTGTATATTGTATTGTAGGATAACTTTCTTACGGTAGAAAGTATTTCGCAAATCACGTTTAATTCAGCCTTGAATCATGAATGAGGAATATCTTTGGTTTAGAAAGTTGGGGACAAGAACAATCTAGTTATAATTGCATTGAATGGCTTTTTAAGATTCTTGCCTGGATTTAAATTCTTGCCAAAATAAATATATAATGAGATAAAATCTACGAGAATAAAATTTAAAAAACTTAGCTAGTAAAAACAAACGGTAAAAATCCGGTTCTAATCTTAAACAAAGTTAAATCACATTATATAGAAAAGTAGTATTTCCCTTTACTCCCAGCCAACGTCAAATGTAATAATTACTCTTATCCTACCATCTGATTAATGAGTATATTCTGATCCTGCGTAACTTAATTTTCAAGTATCTAAATGAGTTATCACAACAATATGAAGAAAAAAACGAATATTCGGTATCACGTCCTTTGTCTACGCATGCATGCTGTCTAGATCAGACGGAATTGACGTTTTTATCTCTGATCTCTTATGATATTTCTTAACGAAGTTAATTTCAACTTTTAGCAAGCATATACAAAGTCTCATTCACTGGTAGATAGCATATTACTTTCTTGTGATAATTCACATACAGCGGAACGAAGAGTGACCGAACTTGAAAAATGCCATCGTAAATCGTTTAATTGGCCAGTTCAAGATTATGAGCTTTCAAAGCCACCCGAATCACAACTATTACCAATGGTTTCTTCCAGGGTGAGTTGCCGAAGAAAATGGTTCGGGTAGCCTTTAATACCTTTTAAAATTAGCGATAAGGTACAGGAAAAGTAAAATGGACTTTTTTGTCCGGAACTTTGTAATAAATGGCGATCGTAACTACCATTATTACAACTACTGTTACTGTCTACTACACCTGAACTCTTGACGTTAATTTGGTTCTCAGAGCTAGGTGAGCCCATTTTACTTTCAACGCTGACATTTGCGACGTCAAAAAAGTGGCAAGCAAGAAGAAGTAAAAGGCACCAACCTAAACAATGCCCATTTGAGGACATCTTGGCACAGTCTGAGGACGAAGGAGACGATGCCACCGAAGTAGATACAATTGATACTGAGGAGTCTGCCCTTTCGGAGTTGGCTGCTAATGGGGGACTTTGAACATGAGAAGGTTGGATAGCAATTGAGTTTTCACTTCCGTCGAACTCGACGACAGACGGTTCATTTCCCGAGATGGACGTGTCGATGGCTATGGGTTTTTTGCCCTTGGGTCCAGATCCGCTGCCGCCGCCCAGCTCGTTTGGGTTATTCGTTATACCATGTGCGATGAGGGACCAAGTTGACAGTTTTCCTGGAATAATGAAAAAAACCCACATTTTTAATTTCATCAACATTTCCGGAAATGTTCCTTCAAACAAACAAAACAAATACATGCTTCCGAGAAATTTACTAAAATAGCACAAACAACAAACAGCATGCCAGGGCAGGAAAATTTTTATAATGCTATGAATAATTAACTAAAAATCTACGAAGCCGACATAACTTAAAGCGAATGAGAACCGGAATAATTAATTACCATGCGTAAAATTCCTTTAAATAAATACATAAACATAAAACTTAAAACACGAAGAAATTTTGGCAAAATAATAAAATGAAGTTAGTATAGATACAGTTCAGAGTTCAGATGTTCTAATATCTGCTGTACACTGGCTAAATATTAAGGCCAAAAGTTGTGCAATGCAAAAATAATTGTGCAAACAAAAATAAAACGAACAATGATGAATTTTTTAAAGAAACCTTCAGTAACTTCAGTCTGATTAACACTTGCTAAAGTAGTGGAAGAAGTAGAGAAAGGGTTATCCATATCTTCAATCCATGTCTGCGTATCTCCAGAGCGATCATTAATATTACTGCTAGTCAAACCTTCATTTTTCTTAACGTCAGTACTAGACATGGGTGAGGAAAAGGTAATCGCTGGAGTTGTATTAGGAATAAATTGGGAAGACTGATTAATGGCTGAAACCTTTGAAGTAGCTATTGTTGCTGGAATACTTTCATTAACTGAAAGGTCTGGAAGCGTGCTACTTAAGTTTGGAGACGTTTGGTTCGGATTCAAATTAAATTTTGCGTTCAGCAAACGGTTGAATTCTTCATCGTCAGATGTGATAATGACATGACTTTCTAGTACCTTTGATGGAACTGAAGTAGCAACTTTCTGCTTTTTGGACATAGTTTTCCCTTTGTTTTGCCTTTGCCTTGAAGGTTTTCGATTATGGGATGCCACTTCACTGCCATTTCCATTCCCTCTCGTCGTTTGCCTTTCCACGGGTTGAACAAAATCTTGATCCTTCTCTCCTAATACTGTTTCAGGAATGATTCGCTTGTACAATGACTCTTTTTGAGTTGCATTGTAGACAGGGCTAAGTTTTTGTGGAAAGGACAGCACTTTTCCTGACTGGGCTTTAAAAGACGGGCTTGCAATAGACTCGGATCCTTGTTTGCTATTCTCACCGGTATTGCCGTCTTCCCTTGTTCCGTATATGATAAGTGACCACTTCTTAAGCCATGTCCGTCCTTTACCCATATAAAATCACAGGTGCCCATTACACGTCAGTAAATATGTATTTCTTCTAAGTTTTAAAGACACCCTTACTACTTTTACTTTTCAGCTACTAAATTTATAATTCGTACTTACCGTTTTTATGATCTATCCGAGAGTACATTGTAAAATACAAGAAAAGTTAAGGAATTGAAGAGACATAAATCTTAAACAATTATTTTAACCTCTGAGTCTTCGTTACAAGTTTATGAACAAATTGCTTTTTACAGCTTATTTTATTTCCAGGAGAACCTTTTTCATCCAGCGGACCTGAAGAGTATGCTTCAATTATATCAAAAGTTTCTTCTCACCTGTATATCTTCCTTCGTTATGGATCTCCAGAGTCCACTTTCCAACAGGGTTTTCCCCCCAACTATGAACCGTCATAAAAGGCCAATCGGTAAACCCAGAACGATTTAGATCATGTCTTCTGTGGGCAAGTAAGACGGATCGTGTTCCCGAGGGTGACACGAGGTAAATCTGCAAATCCCCTCGTCGACCAGATGTCAGAGTTACTTTTGCCTGTAAAGCAGTGTCATATTACAAATAGAACTTGACACCCCTAGACAAGTATAAATGAAGCTGACTTTCACTACTCTCTACGTAACATTTTCCCCTTACCTGTACGTGCTCTAAAAATTTGACATCTGGACAGTCCGTGACTTTCAAATCAAGCATCACTTTACTTTTGGCTGGAATATTTCTGTAAATGTAAGCACAATAAGTTCCCGTTTTAGTCAAAATTGTGCAGATTACTATCCTTTTTTTGGTTTAGTTTATGACAGAAGCAATTGGTCGCAGTGCAGTTTATTCTTCATTACTTGTCAGTGTGAGGGGCTCGGATTTCACATTTATGCTGCTCTGGAACAGTTTTCCACCTTTTGGCTAATTTTACCATCGCTCCAGCGTCCATCAGTCCATATCCGAATGAATGGCTTACTGTGTACAATATGGATTAGATCAAGTTTCTAAAATCAATCTAAAACCAGAGAATTAGGCAAAGAGCAAGCAGACTTTCACAACGCATACCATTTCGACCAACGCCATTGGTGGCCCAGTCAGGAGCAATCAAGTTGTTTGGACGAGCTGTTCTAACAACAATATGCTGCATATCACGCCACGTCAAATTAGTATTGGCTTGGAGGGCAAGTGCACAAATTCCGGCTGCCAAAGGAGCTGATGCAGATGTTCCCGTATGGCTTGATGTGCAAGAATGATGCAAATCAATAGTAACAATCTGTAATAGAATATCAGCAAGTTTAGTTTAAACATCATTCACGGTAAAATAAATGTTTTCTCAAAACGTCAAATATTAAAACGGCGCTTCGAGCTTTATCACGCTATTCAATATAGGTTGATACATACTACAAATTGCACTATGGAACTCTTAACTATCCTTTTCACATCCCCAAAGCCAAACTTGAAAATTTTTCTACATCATTATCTGTTTAAACCATCGTAATTATTCATAGTGGAAGTAATCTCATCTTACTTTTACCCATCAGGGAATGGAAAATATTCTCACCAATATCAGCCATTTCAAGGCTTTCACTAAAAGGCATTTCCTTACATGAGCAAACGTTTACGGAACACCGTAATGTAAAACTCTAGGGTCTTCTAGACGAAATAAAATGTTGGGTCATAAATAACTCCAGTTTCTACCATGCGTTTAATATTATACCCTACAAATCAACTTTACAATGTAAATATTTATTCTAGACACATTCTCCATACGGAGTTTCATATTTTCTGTTTCAAATATTGCTCCTTCAAGCTACTTAAGGCCGTGAAGCACCGTTGAAACTGGAAACATTAGATTATATAGTGTACCTGCTTTTCCCCAGTTCCTCCAGAGCTATAAGTTGTGGCAAGTGTTGAGCTACAGGCTTCTGAGTACCAAGGGACCAATCCATTTTCCGTTGCACTGCTGATGGATAAGGTCCATATTGAGTTAGTATAACCATCACAGTTGCAATTATCATGATCTCTTCCCCCGTTTCCAGAAGCCCAAACAAATATAGAACCTTTCCCATTTCTTCCCTGAAAGCAAAAACAAACAAACCACAAAATGTTAAAATACTCCTGTTACAACTCTTCAATGACATTTCATAAGCTCACAAAAGGATTCATGCATTGCAACATCATAATAAACGAGCCTTCAATTTAATCAGCTAAATATCCCCAGGAAAGAATCAGACCATGGTAAGGCCATGCCGTGAATCTAGCTACACAAACCAAATCAAGTAAGCTCAAAACTTTTCTCCACACATTTCCATCTCATTCCAACTCCCAACAGAGATGAGTTCTGCTCTGCATGAGACAGGATTAACAAATTCGGACCTAAAAACTGGCTCTTTAAAGCTAAGTAAACCAACTAGCTAACAATATTTTACTTCCAACTTCGGTCACTGACTGGCAATCCTGTGTTTGTGCTAGTAAATAAAAGTAAACCGAGACATAAATAGCCCTATAAGAAAGTAATCTCCGGATAACTCGGTAATAACTAAACAAAACGAGACAAGTTAAAATTCAATCGAATTAAACAGTTAACAATAGAATAGTCGGGTGGAGTAAGACGAGAAAATTATGGAAATTAATAAGAAAGGACTAACAAAAAGCCGTCGTCTTATCGCAGAATAACCCACCCAACATAGACAACGGACATTTAAGATTTTATGCGTAGCTCTTCGTATGTATAAAAGTGATTGTCGTCAAGCACCAAGTTGAAGGGATATTTTTATGGAACCCTTTATTATTCCTGTTTAGTACTACTTGCAGTAGCAATAAAAAAAGAAGCCTATTCTAGACACTACTACAAAAAATTGACTATTTAAAACGACAAAGTACGACATTTCCTGGTAGCCTTAAAGTCGTTGCGTCGCACACAGGACTAATTGCAGAGGAGCAATTTTGCACACTTTGTATATACGTCTCAATAAAAAATGTTAACTTGGAAAAAGTAAAAAGCTGCTAGTT
The DNA here is from genome assembly GCA_034682405.1 of Hydroisotoma schaefferi. Taxonomy (NCBI): domain Eukaryota; kingdom Metazoa; phylum Arthropoda; class Collembola; order Entomobryomorpha; family Isotomidae; genus Hydroisotoma; species Hydroisotoma schaefferi. The sequence goes on along the minus strand of JAQFZX010000583.1, from coordinate 34,195 downwards.
TAGTTACTGCAAATAATCGTATTCTAAGCACGACGTAATAGAATGGAAGATCTTGAAATATTCTCGCCTACGAAGAATGAAAATTAATATTCTGTCAGCTATCTTCATTAAATTTTAACTTCCACTGCATATCTTATATTTTAATACGTGCCGGAGAGTATTAACACATTAATTTTGATGTTTGTACGAGCAGTGGCTGCCTTTCTTGAAGTAACTTTTAACATTATTTTCCCTATATTAAACGTCTAGTCCATTCCAGTTGCTTTCTTTAAATAAATAAACCATTACCACTTCCTTCCCATAAATCCCTCCTTTTATTGGCATTAACAGTGACCAACTAGACCTAACCGTCTTCGTGCTTGGTAGAAGGTTCCTCGAAATTCAGTAGTCAGGTTCAGGATACGAATTAATCGTCAGAAAAGACCTCGGCCTTCTCATTGAATAAGCATAAAAAAAGAGGAAATAGGGAAACCAACTAGCTTTAAGGAGATCCTTTACTGCTTCACAATAGGATGGAAATGGAGTTAATTTATCTTACTTACTTAACCATAATATATGCTCTAGAACTCTCGAATACAGGAAACAAATTCACTCCATGCTTACAAAGTAACGCATTAAATATCAACATAAAAATGCTCAACATTCAGTAGTAGTACTTTTGTAATAGAAAACCCCTGGTTCATACTCTGCTTTGAAACTTGTACTTGACTAAAAAGAAGTTTTACAGTACGTACACAGTTATTCTTCTCTCTACAATAAGTTCCTCCGGATTCTATACAGACAAAACTTATAACAAAGATTTCCAGCAACTTCACTTGACTAAAGGCAACCGAGTCAAAGACCCATAACTTGGAGAGTTTAGGAGTCACAAAATTCTCTGTTTCTTCGTTGTAATACTGTAAAGAAAGCTACTTAGGCCATATCTGTAAAGATTTGGTTTTCGGTTGCATTAGCATTGCACATCTCAGTTGAGCTTCAACTATCTACAATATGAGTTGTGCAATACTATAACCAACTTCGAAGAAGTTCTTTGAACAGTATAACTATAGGACTTTCACTTTTTATCCTATACCAACTACAAATAATTACTGTCCACTCATGTGGAAACTCAGATTGAGCTTAGATTTATACAGTACCCGTATACATCCCAGCAGAAGCAATATCAATCTATTACATCCGCTAATGGTGCAGGGAATGCTGGGAAAAGCTGAGTTTATCAAGAGATATACCTTAGGCAGTGGTGAAACGTGAAAGTACATTATGAAAAAGGGGGGAAAGTCTTAGGAATCTTTCCTTCATATAATATTTCTGAATTCGTTGGTGTATCCTTGCACGAGCATCTCTCTTTATAAATAGCGGCTCAACCACCTTTCTATCTTGAAGCTTTTCAAATCATATCATCTATAGTCGTCGAGAAAGGCAGGAACTGCATCAAACTTGTGACTCAATGAATAACTCTTTCAGCAGTAGCAGATTAGGCTACTCCTAAGGTTCTATGCTGCCTATCTAGTCCAGTTTGCTACCGTAGGCAATGTAATGATGAATGAATTCCATTTCATAGAGAGAACCTTAGGGATTTGTTGTCACTCCGTTTCTCCGGTTATCTTCACGAACCAACAACAAAATCCGGGGAGGAAAATCTAATGAAAAGAGACCAGTTCCCAACTGGATTTGTCAACAGTTCGTTTATCTCTGAGGCAGTCAGTGACCCAGGCGATAATAAAATACTACATGAGTGCAGCTATCTCAAAATTTCCCATAAAGCTTTTAGTAGAGGATTTCTTTAGCAGTTCTTGGAAATCGCCCCACTACGCTAGACCAAACTAACCATGGTATTGAATAGAATTTGTTCTTTTCAGCAGCTGCCTGGACTACTTGGCCTACTGGCATAAACATCAAGTCAAATGTATGAGAACTGTTCCTCCAAAAGCAAAATTAAGCAAAACTTACTTTACTGACACCTTCGATAAACGCTCTGGTCGCAAGCTCCCCAGGCCCATCAACAGTTTTCCCGTCATCGTCCGGTCCCCAGGAGGCTGAGTAGATGTCTATATGTTGCGGGTTGTGAGACAAGGATCGAGCCTCTACCGCATCCGTTACATCTCCATCCAGCATCCGAACCCCTGTAATGAAATATACCATAATTCCACTTTAATTAAGTCAACCTTTGTTCAACCACTTCTACCAAAATGTAATAAACGTTTCTCCAACAATGTTTTACGTCTTTACGTCTAGCGGGTTTGTAGCCATATGCATAAATTAACTTTAAATACGGTGATGGCAAAGCTTTTAGAATTTTGACCAGCTTCAACGAGAAGGAACGCCATAAAATTCTTCACTGAAAGAAACATTAAGAAAGGCTTCACCACTCCAGAAAACTCGCTACACTTCACCTATTTCAATTTTTCTGGATCCTATCTGTCGGTATTGTTTTGACGAAGCATTTGTAAACCATCTTTACTTTCAGAAGAAAAATAATCTGGACCTCAAACTTTTAAAGGGTGAGCCCAGTGAACCGAACTCAGCCTTGTGCTTTAAGCTTGATAAAGTTATCGAGAACGAAAGTCCTGGAAGGAACGATGGATAAAAGTCAACTGCAGTTTTCATATATTTTCCTGCTTCACTTCTCAACGAACACTTTTTCCTTTTCCAACATTATTTATGCATTTACTTTATCCTCCTATGCAGCAGTAGGATACTCGGGATTTATATTCTTCTCCAGAAGTTAAAATATCAATACATAAACACTTCTTTCACTAACTTATTTTTGTTCAACAAGAAACCGAAGCAAGTCGATTGGTCCAGCAGTATCAACACCAAGACGTTCCATCAGGTGTGAAAGACTTGAAGATTTTAAATTAAACCTGGAAGATTTACTGTGCCCTTTCCAAACGTAAGCAAATAAAACAAAGTACTGCATTCCATACTTTTTCATCAAGCATCACAGATTATATTATCTTAAGTAAACAAGGAAAGGAAGCAGTGTAATTTAGCCAAGATTTATGCACGCACGATGAATTTCTGACTAGTACCTAATGAGGACGTAACTAGATAAATCTTCTCACCCTCGGTTCAACTGCCAAACTTCCATGCATATGATACGCAGTAATTGTAGTTGTATTCCCTTTCAGTATACACAGGAAATATATTAATGCAGGAAGGAAAAGTCGAGTTCTGAAAGTACCATGCTTTCCCTGTCATTTTATATTCTGATCTCTATTACTTATACTTCTGGAGACTTAGGCTTCTGGAAGAACATTTCTCCCGTCATATATTTATTCTCCTGTTTCGTACTGCCTCCTTATTCTTTTGATTTCCTCAAGCAATCATCAAACCAGCCAGTTTATTAACCTCATGTTAAAATAAAATGAAATAGGCTGATAACAATCTCTCCCATGGAGCCAAAACCTTCCTCCGACTCGTCTACTAAACTCACTTAAGTTACAGATAAAGGAATCAAGATGCAGAGCCATGGAGAATATGCCGTCGTCGCCACTCGCTCCAAGAAAGTGAAAACGCTCCTTTGTAACGAGTCAACCAAAAACGGTCTTGACATCGTTGGGGCTTATTATATTTATCTTTTAGTAGTAGTACATGTGTATATTAAAGAAACTATATCGCTTCTCGACCACTCGACCTTTCGGCTAAACTCAAAATTTAATACAAGAAGGGATAGATAGAACACAAGGCAAGGGTTATTATATTATATTTTATACTTTTAGAGCAAATAGATAGATCCGTTATCCAACAGTATACTATATTATATCTTCCTAGGTTTCAACATCAACTCACTATTATTTCTCCGAGAAATGCAACAATTTACCATAAAATTCAGAAAAATGCCGAGAGAAAATAACAAGTTGAAGAACCATTGCTTTACTCAACACGCACAATACTAACTTAATCACACTTGACAGCCCCCCAGAGTGTTCTTAGTCGTGAGACTTTCTGAAATAACTAGCCCAGCCAGAGGCTAGAACCTAGGAAGGCCGTAATAGTAATAGCAACACTGCCTAAACTCCTCTGAAGAGTTTAAGATCTTACAAGTAACTATGTCGTCTTCATGTTTTCCACGACTTCGTCATTGTCTCCAGCTATTTCCTGATATGAGACATAATTTAACCTCTCAGAACCAATATATGTACAGGTTAGCACTAAAAAGACGAGAAAAGTCTCCCACTTCTGAAGCTGCCGTTCCGAATAGTTTCAGGCAGGCATTATAAAGATACAAGAGACTTACACATTTTCTCAAAACTTTTTCCATACTAACTTTCTAATCCTAGTAGCAGCCCAAGTTTTACTCCCTTCCCTTCATACATCATAATATCATAACTCTTAGTCGCACCGAAACTAAACTTAACCTTCCTTCATTCCTAAATCTCTCTTATTCAATGAATACCCTTTGTTCCGTGTCAATCCAATTTCACTAACCACACTGCTTCTAAATTAGTTTTGTCATACAAATAAATAGTTATGTTATATCGAAGCGGTGATCGCTTTAATTTGAGATCTTTTAACTTCCAACGATTCGAAAATTCTTAGGTTCGAACGCCTTGAGTTCAAAAGGAAGGTTATTATTAGGTTTAAAAAAATCGAACCGGATGCATTCTGAATTTTATTCTCGTAAATGTGAGACCTAGAACAATTTACTCAGCAGCCAGAATTCTTCTCAAGGTTCCGAATTCAATACTGCCTGTTTTTGTCTTCAAGGAAGGAATTCCATAAATATCCATCCCTCTCTCGAACCTTCTTCTTTCAAACTTAATAGGTATATCTTATAAAAATTATTACGTTTACTGTGAAACCACTTCTTTCCAAGTACTAATACCTAAACACATGACTGGGCTAGAATAAAAGCCAAAATGAAACAAACAAATCCTCCTTCAACGTAGCATTTACAGAGAATACTTTCATCAAGATTTGTAGCATTTATCCTCTAGAGGCGTAGTAAACAATTAATCAAAGGGTAAAAGTCACAGCACAAGGGAGAGAGCTCTTATCCAATGAATTCCTAAAATAATGCACGCACAGACAAAGCTAAACTACGAAGAGTAGCATCCGCCCTTGTAATACACGCTTTACAGTTTGGCGCTTTGTGTGATAAGACAAAAAAGGTTGCACATAAACAAATATAACTTGAACAATACGCCTATAACTGTGTAATGTATCTCCCACACGCTAAACTCTACTGGCAGTCAGAGCGAAAAACTCCCAAGGGAAGTGCAAGATAGCAATTTTTTCATTTCCTAGAAGACATCACACCAACCATTTTCAGAAAGTCGAGCGTTAACTTTTCTCCTGTTCTTAAATACTCTTGTGACCAAAACCAAACCAGAGACAAAACTAAATAAAACGAAGAATCTACTATTGAGAACGTTATGAATGTCCGGCGAGCGGTTTTGCAAGAAAGGGTGTTCAAGAAACAGGCAAACTTTCCAACTCTGATTCCACTTAAAATCTTAGTTACTAAAATTACCACGAGTCCTCTACAGACTTTCACTAACTTTCTCTTGATTGGAAGTTATAACAGGGAGATGAAATGAATGAGGCTTCTTAAACTTTTCAACATCTTCTTCCCGTAAATTAAAAAAGAGAAAATATATAAGAATACAACTCAACTAATCTTGCAGATTCCATTAGGAATACAACATCCCATCAACCAGTCGATGGCATAAGTTTTCTTGTTTTTGTGGACATTAATTCCGGACCGAAAGCTCGATCAATTATATCCAACAGTAGTAGCAGAAGGAGTGGAACAGAGGCAATAAGTATATAGCTCGGGTTGATACATAAACTTCATTTATATATGTCATTCAACTCGTACCAACCAACCAATCGTTATACCAATCCCAATCCCACTGGAAAAGTGTCCTTTTTCGATTCACTGACTTTCAATTTCGTTTCGCATTTATTTTCTCAGCTATTCCCATTTACTAGCCACCATAATCAACCAGTCTAGTTCATGAAAACACTCCTCATTTATTCCTTCAACTATCCGAATTCTCTACCAACTACAATCCGAAACAGTAAGTCAGTATAACGTACCTGCTAGTTTGTAGTCCAACTAACCAAGCACTAACAGCCACATTCGATCTCGATGCAATAATAATGGTAAACGACCTTGCTACCATTCTACTCATACGCAGATATTTAAGTGCATTGCTAACTAACTTATGAGATTGCTTGCATGCAAGCTGCTACAGAAAGATACAGGAACGCTGAATTACCAGTTTAAATGACGTTTTTCTGTTATAAAATATAATTTATGATTCCCCTAAATCTCTTCACTGAGTAAGTGGAAGATCCATTTCATGTGCAAAAAGTTATTGAAAATACCAGTCAAACTTAAATAAATCATTATAGCCAATTTTCTTTAGCGACAAGTAGCATAGAATGCAAAACCCTTCTTGCGAGATATGTGTACTTTTCAGAATATTTACGACTCAAATCCCTAAGCATATGCATGTTTCGGATTGGCAAACTGCTTTCAATTATTTTAAACAGTTGTCTCGAAACGCTCAATAAGTGTTATTTTTACATTTAAAGTTTAACTCAGGACCTTTCTAAATGTAATTAAACTAGCAAAGAAAACTTAAGAGTGGCCAGCTCATCAGCGAACTTAAAGTTCAACTTTCACGACTCATTGAAAGCTTGAAATTTTAATGAGATGGTCTAAGACACATTTCCAAGCAGTTTTTGATAAATTTTCTCAGCTAACTTTCGCAAAATAAGTACTCTAGTCAACAGTTCCAGCAGGCTTTGGTTACCTCCTCACTCGAGATTAGCCTCATCTGTGAAATTATCCAGTGGCAGTGGTAGTAGATGAATATAATCAGCATTACAGAACTCCTTTTCATCCGTTCCAACCTCTTCAAACTAGCAACCAAACAAATCTAATACCATGCTGACTGACAGTCGACGATAGATTTAAAACTAAACCCGCACGGAATATTCATCATGCACTATGGTCCCCGTCGTCAGAAGCATCAACTCCAGTCTAAAGCTGAAGGATGCATCGGACAAAACCAGTTCACTTCGCAAGCCACTACAAATCTGTGAAGTAGAACTAAACACTAACTAAAACCGAAGCCCTTCTGCTAATTCAACTATTCCAACAAAAAGAGATTCAAAGCTGCCAATTTCCTCGTAATTCAACATGCTTTGGGTACACATTATATGTGCTTTCATTGAAAATCCTCTTTGTACATAAACCTTGTATCATCTCCCTTATTAAAACCGAACAGGATAAAACAACAACACAGCAAATCGCTACTAATAATCTCGCCTTTGCTGACATCGTTTAAAGCCCCACTACTTTTGTCATGCCATTAGCAACCCAAACACTGTCTCTAATAATAATCCATCAAATTCTCAGCTGCTCGTGCTCTGTAATCTTGTGAAATCACCTAATCTGGTGCTCACTATGTTTCGCAAACTAATGATTACTCATTACTTCCCCCACCAACTCCTTTCAGTTTAACTCCAATATTCATCATTGACTTACACTATAGATACATAGTACACTACAAAATATAGTATATACAACTAAACCACCAAACCAGCCCGTATCATATTATTTTCCTTAGCCACACTTAACTACCTGTGTCCTGATCCTGAAACAAGCAAAGCAAGAGCTAATGAACTTAATACCTAGTACCATTCTTTCATCCGCATCCACATAGTCTATTATATGCATACTATAAACTATTATTTCAATCCCCACCTTTCACTTTCTGTTATACTTTTCCTCATTGTTGTAACTCACTTTTACTCGCAATAATCTTCTCTTCTGTAATCATTCCCAAGAGAAACGAGCACCATCAGCATTGAATCATCAACTTTCCTCTATGGCACCCACACACCATCAATACAATACACAAGCCTTTATCAAAAACCAAGTCATCAACTTAATAACATCCAAGACAAGCTAACACCGCCGCCAGATGTACTATTATTGTTATTAACATGCACTTTCACAGCAGAAAGTTAACCAATCGCTGTAATAAACGAGTATATATCACAGAAAAATACACAAACAAAATATCGGGATAATAGCAGCACCAGTAGGTTCAGTTTATGATGTTGATAGTTTCTTGTCAACCGTAGGACCGAACACTTTCTCAAAACCCCATCATCAAATTGTGCACCATTTACTTATAACAGGAGAAACCTGCTGCTCTCTACCAATTACATCATATCCTGACAGAATGCCTGTCCTGGAATCCTGTGAAGAACCCTGAAAAAATCTCGATTCGTAAGGCTATATCAATCCATTTGAGCTCATAATACAGTCTACTGAGACGTTAGAAAGTTCAACCACGATAAGCCTTATGCTTAGATTCTTTCAGAATATGTCTGCAGGATACTACAGAAGCAAATCCAATCGAAGGTAGCCCTCAATTCCTACGAAAGAAATAAATTCAAGAATAAAATATACCTGCCTGCCTACTTTCACTTCTCAAACAGGATAATGAGACGTCGCTGGGGTGTTGAGTGTGAATAATGTGCTGGGACTGACAGTCGGTTCTGACTTTCTAATAAACCTCTCCAGCTCAATAAAGAAGTTCTATTTCAATGAGGTCTTCACCTCTGGGCATAAATCACCATGTAATCACCATTATTAAGTTCTTCACAGAACCCAACTACCTACCTTTCTTCCTTCAGCCACTGACAAACCTTTCTATGTGACAACACAAAACTTACTTCAGTTTTCACATACTTACATCCTTCTATCTATCTTATCAAGATAAATCTATCTCTTTCCTATTTTCCTAAAAACCATTTAATACCCAGCCAAACGTTCATTCCTATTTTTAGCGAATTTGATGGCAATAAAAATTCACATTTCCTCAGACGAATGATAATTAAGAGGATCCATGCTCAAGCAGAATCTTTAGAATTCACATAGTGCATTTACCATTATTTATCACAACGCTGAGAGTTGAACAAATAGGAATCATTGGTTCCCATTTGTGCGTCTTTATCGTCATTAAACCTTTAGCTACAACTACAACTATTATTGCCTGACTGAGATAAAAAAAACTTGCGACATGTACATAAACCAAACCCAATTTTCTTTACTTTTCCACATGATTTGGACCTTGAAAAGAGTACTGCACCAGAACCGTACATGCCCTATATAAATATTTCTATGCCGTCTCCAGTTACGTTAGTTGCGTATTCCTTCCCTTAGTCTTGATCAAAAGCACACGAGAACAGAATGATAAAAACAAAATCAAGGAAACTACTCTTATTACATTCATTTTCACCCGGAAATGTAAACTACTACCAAGATTCTCCAGAGTGAAGTAGAAGAATAGGAGGCATAGAAGGTTCAATTAAATAAAGGATCAACGAGCCTATCGTATAAGAATTTATTACTCGGAGAAAGCAAATCATGTTAATGAGCCTAGTCTCTTGAGTGCCATAAACGAGTGAAGCAATACTAGCGAACACATGCTCCTCATAAAATCTTGAGCAAATACAAGAGCCAAGTTAGACTGAAGGACAACTAATTGGAAGTTTACTGAAGATAGGTTTCAAACAAATTCTTCCTTGTGCTTGGGTATGTATAGGTTTGAATATATTAATTTAATGGTTTCATGTTCTATTTGAGTTCAGTAGCTTGGTCCACTTAATTTTCTCGTTCGTTGCTTTTCTTTTACTTACCATGTGTGCATTGGCTGGAGTAGGAAGCATGAATAAGGAAATGGCTGCAATTTTTCTGTTAGTAAAATTTTCAATTTAATTACCTCCGACGCCGGCTTCAAATGCGATTCCTACAGCACAAATACTGTTATTTGCCTCGGCTGCTACTTCACCCGCACATCGAGTTCCATGCCTGTTGCTATCCGTGAGGTCGTATGTGGGCATGGGGTCCATATCTAAACTGTTCACATCGAAGCTCGCCATGGGATCCTGCAAAAATCAAATAAAAAATTAAGTTATAACTTTTTATTATGCAATTATTATAGGATTAAAATCGAAAGTAAGAAAATTAATGTTTTTGTATGCATATATTAAAAATACAGGACAAAATATGCATCAAAACTTAATTTCTTCAGACCAACGTACTTCAGATAATAATTATAAATTATGGGGAAGATATTGCCGAGCGATCTAATTTTTTTTAAAGAAAACAAAAGATTTGAGAATAAATTGGACTCAGCTACATTGAAAGCCCTTGAAATTCACCTGAACTCTACCATCACAAAATCAGAATGAATAAACCGTTGTAAACGTATGTAACGAAGAGGTGTAAACAACCGTTAAATGTCACTTGCGCGCACGGTGTGTGCGTAGTGAGCGCGCGCTGTGTGCAGTGTTTGCAGAGTGAGCGCGTGGTGTGTGCGGTGTTTGCAGAGTGAGCGCGCGGTGTGTTAGCAAAAAGCCCGATCAAGAAATTCTAATATTTTGCGTTTGGCCTTGCCGCACGGTCCCGAAAGGTCAAGCGCCCTAAACAGGGTTTAATTCGTCCTATTGAGACCTTTTAGATACTATTAGCAAAAAGTACGATCAAGAAATTCGAATATTTCGCGTTTGACCTTGCCGCACGGTCACGAAAGGTGACAAGACAATTTAAAGTAGCGTTTTGAAGTCTACGAGCTAATAGCTTTGAAATGACACCCCACTTGATAGGGGTTGCTATCTAAACTTTTGGTGACCTGTGACCTTTGACCTCGAGGGGTGTGATCGAAACCGCACATCTTCGAACTTACTTCCAACTTTGACCTCAATAACTAAAATCCGAAAACAGAAGTTGAAAAAGTTAAACCGCTCGACAGTTAGAGCGCGAATGGACAGCCGGACAGACAGACGGACAGACAGAGTGAAAATACATTCATATAAAGAGGTTTACACCTCTTAATAAATAACTATAACTGTTGTACAGATTTCGATAAAATAAAGAAAACAGACAGACATATGAAGACACAAGCAGGCAGATTATATGGCTTTTGCTTTACTATACCCCAAAGAAATATATTTCAATATAATGTGAATGTGAATAGTGAAGATCTCAACACAACTGAAAAAATTGAGAATAATAACGACATCCAATAAAGAAGCTGCTTCTGGGTCATGAACTCCGGAGATCCTCATTTTTCATAACGAACACATTTTTTCTAAACCATCCCTAAAGATACATCATACAGGGAAGATCTCTACTTAAGCACTCCCCGTCTCCTAGTTATTCCATCCATTCGGCACGGATATAATATTTTACATTCAAAATTGCTACATGTTAGCAGCAAAGACATCACGGTTATATGCTACCGTCAATAGTTGCATACACGGAAATCCCAAAAAGCATCCTTAAAAAAAGAGTAATATACCACATCCGACTTTTTTTTTCTTCTAATACACACTGTTCACCCTTGCTTGAAACTGCTAGAAGAAACTTTACTTTGAACGTCTCCAACGTATGACCGAAGGATTTAAATGTGGCTGATGCTGGTGTAAAAATAATTCACAACCCCATCGGGACTTCAATACAAACAGAAACAAAAAATCTCCCGACCAGCCGGATGTCTTCTGTCTGCAATCGAGATCTTGAGCCAGAAACAACTCCAGTCGACCATGCTTGCCTCTAAGCTACAGATTCAGCCTGCTTTCCCCCAAGCTCAAATTTCATTGGTCTCTTAAAAACGTCATTAATCTTCTACAGCATTAAAGTGCAATTGCAATACAAAAGCCCATCTTAAGCCAAATTGAAGTAGAATACTAGACTGGACACTGTTTTTTAAGTGCCAATTCGGCTTTGGCTACTACGAAGATATTTTCAAGAGAGTAAATAGCCTCACTATCCGCGTCCGAACTTAAAAGTCTGTATCCTGACATATAGTCGGGATTTTATTACATTGAAAAATGTTTGGGTTTATATTGGAGAGAAACGTGTTTATATAGAGACATAAAAAATACATTGTAACTCTCAAGAGACATCAAATATTTGACCAAACGGTTTTTAAACTTCTCAAGTTCAAAATCCGTTTGCTCACCGGGTTATTTTATTATCGCTGTTGCTTGTAAATCTAATTGTATATGGTTTGTGTTTATTCTAGTTCGCTTGAACAGTTTACTAGTTTCAATTTTCATAAAAAGTAGTTTACTATAAAATGTTTAGCATCTAAATGGCAACGACGACCCATGACAAAGCTCGTTAAGACTTCCGCAGTGTTTTTTTTTACTAAGGGGTGAAAACCCCTTTATATGAATGACCGATCTCTCTGGCTGTCTGGCTGACCTTTATTGCGATAACTCTCGAACGGTTGCAGTTTTTAAGGTTCTGTTTTTGGATTTTGGTTCTTGAGGTCAAAGCAAAGCAGGGTGTAAATTTGGAGATGTGGTATATCGCGTGACCTTTCGATACCGCGCGGTAAGGTCAAACGTCAAACATTCGAATTTTTCGATCGCGTTTTTGCTTATAGAATATAAGAGGTCTCAATAGGACGAATTAAACGCGGTTTAGGGAGCATAACTCTCTGTTAAAGGGCAGAAAGGTCAAACGTCAAATAATCGAATTTATCGATTGCTAATAGCATTTACAAGGTCTCAAGAAGACAAATTCAACGCGATTTAGGGTGGGTGACTTTTTGTTACCGCGCGCACACGACGGACACATCACTTGCAGACGACAGATACGTCAAGCCCACACTATGGACACATCGAGCAAACACTACTACGTGCACACTACAACAATGACGGACTGCTTTCGCTCCTTCGTTATGTGCGTTTGCAACAGTTTATTTTCACATTCGTTGAATTGAATCATTTAGCGGTCATGAATATTAATGGCTCAATTGTCAAGATTAGATAAGTAATACATTGAAGACAGTACTACCAGGCAACCCAACCCTTCGTGTTTTATAGTCTACATTGGATTGTACACGCTACGAAACAACGAAGGACTCTCCTATTCTACGAACAGCTTCAGTCATTAACTACTTCATTATTTCATTCTCTCCTCTCCACGCTACTACAGTCTAGAAAGATGTACGTGTAATTAATGCTAACAGTCAGACCAATTAATCCCATGTTATTGCCCTTTGAATTTTCAACATCATCCACAAGGCGAGAGAAGCGTGAAATGCCAGCAAAGTTACTAATAAATGAATTAGTAAAAAGATTTCCGCTAACTACTATATTTACTTATTTTGTAATTCATTAAGATAAAAAATATAACGCAATAAACTGATGCCACAACATTCAATAAATATTAAGTAGAAAATATGGCTGTTAATTGCTTCGTAAATTTGATTTAAAAATTTCGTTTGTTTGCTTACGGCTACTGCTTAATTGTATACCCTACATTATTGCATGTGTTAAATATAATCGATGTTACGCAACTGCTAGTAAGAATTTATGAATCACATTTCACATTTAAAAACAACAAGTTTGATACTCTTACACAAATGTATTCCAGAATCACCTCAGTTCGCATACAACCACCATTTGAGTATAGTTATTATGTAGGTTGCAAGAGTCATAAAGTAAGAGTTGAACTTGACCTTGGCCTGCATCATTTTAAGTAATTGAAAATTTCCCGAAAACAAATCTTAATTTAAAATCAACCAGCGCAAGTTGTAGCCAGAATACCATCCATCATATAAATATTCTCATTTTAGGTTTATAACTCCAAAATAGTAAGGTTTCAATGCCATAATATTACTAAGACACACTCACCACACAACATTTCCTGCAGGCAAACCTAACTAGACATCATCGAAAGAAATGTGACATTACTGCTTTTTCAACAACATTTATCTTTCCTAGATTAGTAATTCGCTTCAAACTATGGTGCCTTTAACTATGATGAATTTCACTTTCTCTGCGTAGTTACATAGTGAGAAAGTTTGGGCGATGAAAATGTATTACGAACCACTGAGAGTTACCAAATATACAAATGCAATGTGAAAATGAAACTCAAAGTTTTTACTTGCACATTCACTTTAACTTTTACAGTAATGAGACCTCAAATTGCCATATTGAAGAGTGAATAGTTTTTAAGTTACATTGTAAAGCAATTCAATTCCCATCTCGATTCCTAACTTTTTGAATAGCAAAGTTACCAATGAGCTCCTAACCCATCGCGTCTATCATAATCATCACCCACTAGGTTGTCACTTGTAGGTATGTTATGAAAGGTAATAGACTAGCTACCCTAAAGTCCGTCCGATATGCCGCCCTCGTTAATTATGCCGCACGCCTATCCTTTACATGTTAAAAGAGGTATCTCTCCCACGTTAAACATGCTTCAAAATATCTTTTTTTCATATATAAGCCGCGGCATATCGGACGGACTTTAGGGTACCACTGCTTCCTAGAAAGAAGGAACGCAAGTTGACTACTGGATACTGGCAACTGAAATAAGACGCTACAAAGGAAGAAGAAAGCACTTTCTTAATGACTGTTCCTTCTATAAATATCTTTTCTTTACAAGAAACCTTTCAAAAATAGTTATCAGCCTTATGAGATGGAAAATTGATCGTTAGTTACTTTCCAATTTTTTATCCATTTCAACTTCTCTTGCCCCTTTCCTCCTTGGTTGCTTTGCTGCTAGATTGAATACAAGTAACTAGAAATGCCAATCCATCCACCTTTTACTTTTTTGGAAGTCATCCATCTAATCTTTGAACACTGAATGTGGAAATACTTTGATGAAAGGCTTCATTCCACCATTGCTATCAACTAAAGAAACCATTCTGATCTCTTTTAAAAGCATAATTTCTCTCGAGAAAGTTGAGCAGCATCAACCAATAACGATTCCCCTAAGAACACCCGGCTTGTAGCTCCTATTTTTCTCGAACATTCATTCTTCCTTTTCCCTAGGTCTAGGTGCATTTCCTTCAATAGCACATGTAGACAGATGCTTACATAATCACAAGGAAGGGGAGGGGGACTATCTAAATCTGTTGGGACGTTCGGAGTGAGAAAATATGCTTACGGGCTAACGAACTGGGCAACTTAGGAACAAAAAGCGATGTGCAGACAGCCAAGAAATGATACACTAAATCAGCAAATGGTTATAGAATTTTAGTTCAAATATTTTTCAACATTTTGAAACTTTCTATGTGATTTGGACTGGTAGGTATCAAGGTTTCTGCCTCAAGGATAATCCCTCAAGATACGATTACACATTGAAGCCCACATAACGTGGTCCGGATCTCTCTATATTTTATATCTTGAAACTGCTGATAATGAAGCATATCCAAGTATTTTGTCTACCTTTCAGTTAAAAACCTCTTCGGAAACCTTCACATTTTCTTATCTTTGTTAAAAAGAGAAGATTTGAGTTTATTTTTAACTTTCTTTCACTCAACCAACCCTAGGTTCGAGGGTCGAAATTGCTTACTCTCGCTCCTCTTTTCTCATGCATTATTTGCTCAAGTTAAACTTTTACACACACAACTTTCTGAAATGACTTTTCTCCATACTGACTTTCTTCGTTGAATGTGTAAACTGTAAGTGGAGACGGCGAGTTCCCTTTTCACCACCTTGCCATGGAACTTTATTCTTTAAAATGCCAAGTCGGGGTGAAAGGGTCGCTTCCGTCAATCAATCAACTACCTTTTTTATCCCTCCTATGACCAAGTAAGTTAACGCTTCAATTTATCAAATTATGCAAGAAACAGCGTTTTAAGTTTTTGAGACACTTCGGCTCTATATGATTTTTAGCCCACTCTAGGGCTATATAGGTTGTCATGTCTGTACGGTATCTGTCCGTTCGCGCGAGATCTCAGAATATACCGGGCCGATCAGGCTGAAACTTTGCACACAGGTGGCAACTGCGCTAACTAGGTCCGTCCAGTGCGAAAGTTGAGACGGATCGCTGCAGGTAAAGACCCGTGGGGGTCAAAAAATCCCATCGGGTAATTAAATTGCCTAAAAAAATACCACCTAATATTGACTTTTCCAACCAAATCACAAAAAATTTATAATTTGGCCCAAATAAATCGACAGTTTGAAGACCAGTGGGGGGTTAAAAATTCCATCGGGTAATTAAATACCCTAAAATATGTTTTTAACTTTTCCACCAAGATCGCAAAAACATAAATAGTACGAAAAGGGAGAATGGGGCTCCCACGTTGAATAACAAAGTACGATACAAGACATAAATGTGTTTAATAAAGACCAGCTATAAATATTGCGCCAAAGCGCCCTGGAATGGGCTCTGCCAGCTGCACCTGGAGGTTTTTATGTTTAATCTTCCAGATTTTGATTTTGAAACTAAACCAAGTAGTAAGATATTTCGTTATTACAGAGAATACAGAGAACCGGAGGGGAAAAGATTAAAATAACCTATGCGCTATACCTCAATTCAATTTTTAGCTTTACTTGGGACACAAAAATTCATACACACTAAAACAAGATAGAAATTTAATGTACATCTAGATATACTTTGAATTTCGTCGAGAAAGAAGGAAAAGTCGTTTAATCTAACTTTCTTCTGCCATTTTCAAGAAGGCTTATCGTTACCGTATGAATATATTAAGCTTGCTATTTTACTTACGTTGTCAGAACACTTTTAATGCTCATAGGAAAGTATTATACTGCTTTTACTACAATCTCTTTGTTCCATGTTTTCAAAGAATGAATTTCACTAGATTTCTCATGAGTTCTCTGAAGTGTAACTCGAGCTCATTCTGCATAAGTTCACATTCCTAAATGAGCCATTCCTATAATAGAATTCCGTCGCTCTTTTGCCAGCTGAGAAGAAAGCGATTTCCTGCAAATTTACAACAATAGCTTACATAGCATTAACCCGTCGAGGAAAGTAGTGTATACAACAGCAAATCGTTCTTTCTTAGACTCTAATCTAGAGTATGAAACATCGCAAGCCAAGAGTTGCCCGATCAATCCTTTGTCATTAAATGCGCACTCGTGTCATGATAATAAGATAGCATATGGTAGTGCCAGGAATACCACAGAAGCCATATTAACATGCATTCACTTGGTATTATAAATCTGCTAAATGAAGCTGATTACTGGGAATTTTTTGATATATTGATTACTCCAAACCCAATGATCTTTTGGCCCCCTTTAGCCTCATACCCACTCAAATTGCATCTTCCTCTAGGCTGCAATAAATTAACAGTTTAAACTATTACCATGAACAGATATAAAGCATATATCGTATAAAGCTCCTACTGGATACATAAAGATGCGATTCCGACTTCTAGGTGAGGGCAAACGTTCACTTCCTAGAAACGCTCCAATTCTTCCAAGAAGAATTCTTGCAATCCAAAGTTTTTCATGCGGTTAAAGATTCATGACAAATTACTAAAGCATTTCAACAGCAAAGTATGGCGTCCGGTCGCCCCGCGTAGAGGGAAACACCAAATAAGCAACTGATGAACCATAACCCCGGTCTGCTTTTACGAAAATGTTTTTGTAAGCCAGTTTTCGAGGAGCCAACTACTGCATCTGATAGCAGTAGAAGTGAAAGCACTGCTTTCCTTGTTTTAAATCCAAAGCATACAAAAACTCAATTTTTGGACTTTCACTCTAAACTATCTACCTATGTATGTCTACTTTTTATATGATACCTTATCATGATGAAGATTTTATTTGTAGAAAAAAGTAATACTCTTATACTGGAATAAACTCACTTGACTCAGCGTAACTTTAGAATGATGTGACACTGACTTTGGCTCTGAGTTTTTTTTAAACAATCCAACTTTTTTACGCCTCTACGTCTGTATAAATTCCATTACTGAGCTTGGAGCATAAGCAAAGCAAGTATCCGGTTGATAAGTGATAGGGTACATAATC
The DNA here is from genome assembly GCA_034682405.1 of Hydroisotoma schaefferi. Taxonomy (NCBI): domain Eukaryota; kingdom Metazoa; phylum Arthropoda; class Collembola; order Entomobryomorpha; family Isotomidae; genus Hydroisotoma; species Hydroisotoma schaefferi. The sequence goes on along the minus strand of JAQFZX010000583.1, from coordinate 16,426 downwards.
TTATATTAGTTAGGGACTACTGAATACAACTCTGATCTCGGTCCATGATCGATACTGTAATATAGTCACATAAATCTCTTGAGTGACTGCTACATCTTCTTATTTTATAGCTTTTTTTTCTTGCAGACGGGTTCGCAGTTCGTTCACTGAGAAGTCCGTTCTTTTTGGTTGCAGCTAACTTCGTGAATACTTTTCCTCCTACATGTTCGTATAAAGTTCATTTCAAAAATGCTAAGATGATCAACGAAGAATACTGACTGGTTCCTTTAGCTCAAACGGGAATTTTATAGTCCAGGATACGAGGACTTTTTCATAATATTTTCTATACATGACAACCCTTCAAGTTAAGACTAGGCAAGGAGGAATTTGTTCTGTCGGATCATCAATCATGTTGGAATTTCGACGAAGAAAAAATAATTTTTTACCACTACGTTTTACAACGACAAAGTTTTTAGGAGCAGAGGATCATAATTCCTTAAAAGCTTTTACATTTAAAGCTAGAATATATTCGGGGAATCTGTATAACTCCTACGGCATGGCTTCTGTAGTTTTAATAGTAAGTCAACACCTACACATGTTTAGCAATGTATCTTCTAAGGTACACTTAAGAATCCATGATCAATTCACTACGGAATTTTAGATGCAGAAAAATAGCCATAAAGTCGACCAGTAATCCAGGAGAAATGGACCGAGCTCTGATTGTACCCAGTATGAATACAGAATTGGAATTGGATGGAATCTAAAAATGAAATCAACTTCGAAGTCGGTCATACAGAGAATCGAAATAATTCCATCACGCCGTTGCCGATTTCTACGCAACGGTTTCCCCAGTTTTATGCACTCTTTTGCGGCTTTAGTATGCTATTTTATAAATCTTCTTATTTATTGCTACTGAACAACAAAAATAACTCAAAACGGAACTCTTACAGGCTCACACTACATGCTGTGTACGAATGTAACGTTACTAACTTAAGAATATTATTTCTGAACAAACATCCCTATGTTACAGTACAGTTTACTCGGGATTGAGCACGGATCGAATTGGATCTCGAGTTAAAGCTCCAATCTCAGTTTGGTTTCTTGCTCTTGCCCATTCGTTTTACCACCAACGAAATGCATGCTACAGTTGTGGAACGTTGAATCGGAGTATATAGCTACAGCACATTCTCAATTTTTACTTTACACTAGAACATAGACCATCTCTGTAAGCTGTTCAAATCCTTTTCGATGATGATGATACCTATGATGACGATGACACCATGGTGAAACGGAAGGAGAAAGCTGACTCACCATTTACCGTCATCATGACTGATCACCTAAGCTAAAGCAGCAGTATAGCACCATGGGTTTGGTACTTAAGTACTGTCAGCTCTTCTGAGACCTGGAATGGAAATGGTGAAATACTACTCTACATTGACGAACGTGATGGCGGTGATGAGGAATATCATTCAACATCAAAGACAAGTTCTAATTAATTCAGGTAAGACGCTTGTAGCTTACCTATTTGCTTCAAGATACACAGGTCTTGTAAAATGCACTAGAGTTCCTAAATTTTTTTATGAAGTCCGCAACATCAGGGTTTTAATCTTTATGCTAGAAGCACTACAACTGAAGACGCCAATACTAATTAGTTTTAAAATTCCAGATAAAGCGGTCAAATAAAGATAAAGAGAACATCGTATGTTTTTATTACTCTAATCTTCATAAGGGCGAATTGTTTTTCGAGTTCATTACCAAATTATGATTTTTAAAAGTTAGTTGTTACATTATGAGAGCAGTAATCAATCAGTACAACTTCGTGCAATTTTAACTACGTTCTTGTAGTTTGATGTCTGTACGCAGTAGAAGTAATTTTTAACTGACTTTCTACGTGGAATACCACTATTTTTATCAACTTTAACAGAAGCTTTGAACACAGAATCCATCTTTCACATGAGTTCAATTTATAAAGTATGTTTCTTATTTTACAAATTTTCGTAGCATTTTCAATGCTGGTCAGGTCTCGATCTTAGGATTAAAATATTCCACCCATACTACAAAAATGACGTAAAGCTTCATGTATGTGCTAAGAATTATGAGTAGGTATTCTAAATAAGACATTCAAAACGACAGAACCCACAACCCAGTCTCATCATCTACCGCGGATTTAATGTGGCAGTACGATCACATTTTAGAATACTGCTCTTTCTTCAAGTTAATATTTTCTTACTTGACACAAAAACACTTTCAAGAAGCTGACATGTCGGCTTCTATAAAATTAAGTGTCAGATGAGATTTAATACTCTACTTACTGTTGTTGCAGTGAGGAGGTGAAAGCATGAAAGCACTCGAGCTGTCTGAAATTATCATACTCATTTTTCAACCATTTCCTTGGCTTACAGATTTCAAATCCCAGGAGAATGTCTCCAGAATTTCCATATGGAAAAAGTATAGCTTTCAGAAAGTACGTTCGTAGATTAGGCGGCTCTTGCTCAAGCTCGCCGAGAGCAAACTTTATGACCATCTCTCAAAACCAGTTGATGATTCCCTGTCCTTGTGCGAAGAAATACGTGGAAAGCAATAGAAATTGGATAAGAGATAAGCTTGTAAATAATTAATCTGCCCAGCAACACTAGAATTTGTGTTACACTAAAAACGGTGTAAAGGTTAGTTTAGGGTTGCCAGTTTCCTATACTGAAGTAGCATTCGATACAATCTGTGGACTGCATTAACTTTAGGTTTCTATTTGAATATGTAATTTTAAGCATTCTCAAAATTTTGATGTCACAGTTTTTTATATAACTGATACAAGAAGTCAGATAGTATTTTCTCGTCTTCAATTTTGTAGTCGTAGTAGTGTCCACATTTTGGCATAGCAGATAACTAAAGTGCAGATCCTAGTTTTCGTTAAATAACAAGAAGTGTTTGAGAGAGTTGATTGTATGAATGTAACTGACTGTGAGCAAAAGAAGGATCTTTCATTTCATATCTTTAGCAACAAGAATGGTGTTTCGTTCTTTGCTATCTTTGAAGCTAAAGAGATAAGCCCTCATCTGAATGCCAAGTGGGTTGCACATGAATGTAAACCATCTTCTAAAAATATTACTATAAAAGGCAGGATGGAGGAAAAATAGCCATCTTTGGGATTTATGGATTCTGTACCAAGACGCAATCCGGGTATTGTCGCTTTCTTCCTGTCTCTTCGGTCTTTGCTTTTCTTTCTTACTTACTTTCTCTCCAGATCTTACTTGGTAGTTTTTATCAAACGTGATCCATTGCATTAGTTCTTTGTAATCTTATATTCTTTCCCGTAAAAACTCGACTACAGTCAACTCTGCATGTACAATAAAGAATGACTACTGGAATTCGGTGGACACTAAAGATGTGAGCTGGATTTGAATTTCTCGTCTACTCTACACCCTTATACGGCCAGAGCTTTTATTCTACCGATACAATACTTTATAATGCAAGTAGGAAAAAATAAGTAATAGCACCTATAAATATCTACACTTTTCTGTTACAAACTGAAGATGAGAACTGACTTACATGGCTTGCATCATTTTACTTTACATTAGATACTTTTCGATGTCTCATACATTACATGCCCGGTGCCCAACTATCCTTTTATCCCGATAAGCACACTGGTTTACTATTTCAGACATACACACGACATATGAATCGAAAATCTGCAATTTTGATTGATATTAACGAAACTTCTATTTGCGCTCTATTCTTATATTCTCTTCTCCCGAAGATTTTACGCTTACTAAACATTCAAACTTTTTCAAACTTACCTTTAAGGTAGTACCGTATTTCTGGAAATTACTCCCCCGGGGGAGTTAATTTTCAATGGTCTCATTTGCAGGGGGAGTTATTTAGGGGGGAGTTATACCGGGGGAGGGGTAGTTATTGTTCAACCCAAAATAATCCTCGATTTTTCAGGATTTTTTCTATTTTTTGCTAATTATAACTTCATGGGTTTATTGCAAAAGCTCAAATGAAATTTGGAATAAAACTCAAATTTATATGCATAAATTGATAATTTTTATACTTGAACTCGATGAATTAGAATCATAAATTTTTGGTATTAAATTTGATATACATTATAAACTGGCTTTTTATATTTTCTAGTTGGATTTAGACTATGAAGACCAAATAAACTGATTGCGCAATTTCAAACAAGTTAATCGTAATTCGTAGAGTAAAACCTAAAAACTTTTTTTCAATTAGAAAAAATTAATTATCCGGGGGGCGTCTGTCTTAAAATTTTACTTAATTTTGTTTCTCTACTTTAAAAAAATTGATATTCCCTAGAAAAGGCAAAATTGATTGACCTATAGGATAGCTAATAAATTAAAGAATAATCGGCGTAGTAAAATTAAGGAAAATGTTACGAGAAAATCGTCTACAAATTGTGATTTAATTTGTTTGAAATTGTGCAATCAGTTATCGGGTATTCATAAATTTAAATCCGCCCAGAAAATCATAATTCATCTAAAAGGAATAAAAAATAAATTTGATACAAAACATTAATAATTCATCCTTTATCCAGTTTAAGTAAAGAATGCTTCAGCCTCAGCCGATGTAAAACTGAGCATCCTTTTAATTTTCATTAACTTTAAAATTTAATATTGATACTGCCTGAACTGAAAATATGGAATTTTATTAATTTAAAAAACAAAAAAAACACTGCAGTGACAGTTTCAATTACTTTATCAAGGTTTCAGAGATAAATATTTAATTTCTGAGCTTAATTATAAGGTATGGATAAAAAATGGGGGCGGGGGAGTAATCTAGGAGAGGGGAGTTATTTTTCAATAGGGTCATTTGCAGGGGGGAGTTATTCCGGGGGGGGGGGTAATTTTCGGAAACACGGTACCTTATATCAAATGCTTCTACGAATCGATTTAGAGGTGCACTTATATTTAAAATTTTTTATTGTTTGATGCGACTAATTCCTAATTCCAAAAGTAAGAGCACTAATATCTTCGGAACTAACAATATAAATTTCAGGAAGAATATCTCCAAAGAATTTTGAGCTTTCCAGCAACACAGAATTTCACTTCTGGCCTGAATACAACTTCTTTTAAAAACTATGCAAGAGACGGTTTTATGCAGTTAAGAACATTTAAGTTGCAGCAAAAAGAAGGAAATACCAAAGCATCGATCTGCAAGTGAGATGAACTTAAACTTACGGAAGCTTTTGCATGTGAGCTTCTCAGAAACAGATCAGAAACATTCATGAACGTATACGGCTGTTAATACTTACTGATCAAGAAATGAAATCTATGTTGGAGTTCTGTGATCAACGCAAATTTAATGCTAAGTCATACGTTCTTAAGAAATTACTTTCAAAAACGGATTATTATATTTTTTGCTAATTTAAGTTTTTTGATTCAGAAAAGTTAACGCAACGCATTCATAACATTTTATGACCACCTGAGCCCGTTCTACTATTTAATTACCCTAAGCATCTATACAAGGTAACTGTAGTCTAAAGTACAAACAGACACACATCTTAGCATGGTGATCACAACTTTAACGTTGTATCATAAATTGCCTTTATACTGCCACATATTGAATCTTGGTTTATTCATACACATTTTAATTCGTTGAATTTAAAGTTAAATGCTTTCAGCTACAGTCACAGTTGATTAGTATATAACGTTAAAGGAAAGTCAGATACTGAATAGGAAGTTTTATCCGAGCTGCTTAGGCAGCTTAGGAAATTAAGATTTCGAGCATTCTTTACTTTAAAATTGAGACAAAGACGAACTAACTTCTGGAGTAATTAATTATTATGATACAGCGCTATGGGTATAGACTGGGATGAGTGAATACACAGACAAAAACAAAAGGAAAAGGATTAAAAACGGCAAAAATAAGAGTTTACTCACGTAATTTCGAAGGATGTCGGGATGGTCCTTTTCTAATCCATCATCCAAAATGGTGACCACGATGCCTTTTCCAGTAATTCCATCACTCCAAGCCTCTATCACGTTCATGTCTAGGCCCGCACCACGATTCTGCAAAACATGAAATACACTTGAGATAAGACTTTTGCTTGCTGTGCAGCAAACCTTCCATTATCCAATACTGCATTTATTTTAACCCCATCTCAAACACCACACAACTACGACTATAGACGACGTATTATTAGGACACCGTACACGTAAATGGATATTGGTGGTGGCTGAGTATTAAAAGTAAAACTAAACAAGAAACTTTTCTCTCTCCAAGCAATTTTCTCGCTCTTAAGTATGACAAACTCCTTTCTAGAATGACAACGGACTGACAAACATGAAGAGAAGTACCTATAGTTTACCCAACCCACTGCTTAAGCAAGGGAGAAACCGTGAAAACAACAACTACATAAAAATTCATCCAGTAAAAAACTATTGAAGGAGTAATCCTTCACCCTTCTAAAAATTCATTTCTTTTAGAACAGTTTGGCTTTTGACATCATCGTGCAGCCACTATTTCCATTTCTATGCAATTATTGGAAATAATAACAAAAAAAACCTAATCATTCGTATTCAGGAAGAGTCCGATGATGATAAGTTACGTTTAGTAAAAGTACTAATAGCAGTTGAGTAGTACAACTAGCAATGTGATCATCGGTGGAACTCACCCTCACAGAGAAATCAGAAAGGATTAGTTACTCCCACGGAGCGAATCAATCAGCCTGCCAGCTTTAATATTTCTTTGGCCGATGTACAATGAAACTTCCGGTCGAAAGGCTAGTGAAGCAATTTGCACGCATCACTAACTGATGGGCTCAATGACTTGCCTGAATTTCTCTTTTTGTTACCCCAACCCCAGATTCATATTTGACATAACAGGATGAGTTATGATCCCACAGGGGAAGAGTATTAGCATTCTCTTATGTCTAACTCACCACAATGATGCCAAAAAAAGAAATATCGCGATTTCAAGATAAATTCGCCAATTATTACTCTCAGCTGAACCTATATGCTACTAACACTAAATCCTTTAATTGCAAGTTTGCAGCAGTTTGTGAACTGAGCCGGAAATAGCTTCAATGGTTTTTCATTCAATAGAACAAACTGTATGGGTTGCACTTCCCCGAAATGAAAAAGAAATGTTTTCGCCGTCGACTTCTAGAGTTAATACGATGAAAAATACAAGAGCGGCGATAAAATAACTAAATAAAAGTAAATTGTATTTACTAACTTTAAGAAAGTATTAAAATGTATAGCTCAATTTTTACATCCTCAAGCAGGATTATATTACCCTGCGCAAAAAATTAAATTGAAACTGCTAACCATAAATACGTTTAGCATACAATTAAACCCGACAAGGGTACCTCTGTCACTGAAACACCTAAAACATTTTCCTTGAATAACACCAAAACCTAAGCTCATAGTAAGCCAGTACTTCAACTAACTATGTATAGCAACCCACCATTATCCAGTTAAGAAAAATTATAGGCATGTTTCCTTAACCCGATTGGATTACTCCTGAGTCCTGAGTCCTCCTTCTTGACTAACCTCTTAAAAAGTGACAATAGGACCATCAACTCAAAAGACTGTGCAGTAATTTGACACGGACTCGAGACATTTGACCTACAGTACTTCCCGATTTATTTCCCCTGGGGAATTATTTTTTCAAACTCCTATTTGCCATGGGGAATTATACTGGGGTGGGGAATTATTCTGGGATGGGGACTTGTTATTTCAAATGAATTTTTTGTTTAGGACCCAGACTTTTTGATAATTTTAGTAGTAATTTTAATTAAAAGTTCCACCAAAAAATAGACTTTTTTAACTTTTTTTGCTGAATTTGTCTTTCAAAATGAAAATATTAACCAGCCATTCCCAGTAATTTATAATTATTTTAAAACTGAAATTGAGTGAATAAGAATATGCAATTAAACTAAAGAACATGAATCGTCTAAATAATAAAATTTCAGTTTAATTTTTTTAATGGCAATTGTAAAATACTAATAATTTTTTGTTTCATATATGTTTATTCTCTGAAGTAATTCCTTAATTGAATTCCAAAACGCATTTTAAAGTTTAGTAAAAAACGCATTCTCTGCTTTTGCTAATTATAAATTAATTCGAAATTTTTATGGTAAAAAAACCCTTCTCAAAATTATTTTAGGTATTGCTCTATTAAAACGATTAACCAGCCTTCGAGAAAGTTAACTTTCAATATCTCTTATTAAAAAAACTTCAATTTGAGGGATCAGAATTTTTTCCCCGTGGGGAATTACTATTTCATATGGCCCGAAGCCCATGGAGAATTATACCGGGGGGGGGGAATTAAATCGGGAAATACGGTATTTTCTTAATCCAACTTAAACATCGCTTAGCCGTTATTCCTTTCTTGAGAGATTGTAAAACTAGAGCACAAACTATCGTTCCATCCAAACTCTACAAACAACTAACCATGCCATATCTTGTCATGTCTAAAGCCAGTGTGAAAAATAAGTGAGAAAGTATTGCAATCCTATTTAAAGACAAGTTTTGGCCCCTTTCTCTCTTTCACTTGCCGCTTTCTCTCTCGACCTCTTTCATTTTAAGCAACTACTGGTGTAACTGTTGGACGACTGACATATGGCATTATTCAGCGTCAAGAAACTTTTCCAGCGCACTATGACTGTACAAATAATACAAGCCGAAACCCCTTTCTGACCGTTGTAATCAGAAATACCATAAATTACGACAAGTTCTATTACCGACACAATATCATGCTGCTGAAATATTCTATAAATCAAATCGAACAGGTCTTACTTAGAACAAACATTAAGAAATCCCTTCTACCCACACTTAACCATCGAAAACGGAACTAACACTGGATTATTTTTCCATTTCACTTTACTTTCCTACAAGTACACTACCAAAACGTGACCAGAAACCTACCCGGCCTAGCTAAAAGCTACCATGTTTAGTTGTACATAAATGGAAGAAAACTAACTAACAGCGTATAAATTTCACTTTAGAGCAAAGAGAAAAAGAAAGTAAAAAATAATTGAAAGCTGCCTCTATGCCGAACACAGCACCAAGACCAAGCTATTCTACTATGCTTTACCAACTTAGTTTCAACATTAGGCCACGTCTTCTAAAACATTCTCGTAATGATTTAAACAGAAGGTATATACAATACCAAGAGCAGCAGAAATAATCCCTTTCTAAGCTGCCGCTCAAAACTAATTAATTTCTACGAAAAATACCCCTAATACCTTTGCATTACTCTCATTCTTTCTATCAAACACTAGACATGGAAACGGCCACCAACTTTCTAGCTGGAAAGAGTGAGTAGAAAATCTTACTGCAGGAAGAAAGTTCACTACAAGAATATTTATTTCCATTGAAGTTAAAAAGAGAGTAGGAAGCGCTGGGTGGTAATAAATCAAGTCAAAAGTTGAGCTGGTATGATTTTCTTCACGTTAACGGGTTGAAGTAAATGACCCAAGAGTGTGATACTATTTCAAAAATGATACAGACTGCATTTAAATTTAACGTACGCATTGCACACTTCTTACGGCATGCTTATATTAGCATTTCCCCTCAATGGTGAACTTTCAGTTGTTGAGAATGTTTTAACGGTGAAATTCTCCAAGACAAGTAATGATCTGCATTAAAATATGTTTCTGTTCCTTTTGGCTTGCCTTGCTATTACTGGTACTAACTTGACGGCTAAAAATTGCTTTTAGTTCTTGGAAGAAGCCACACACCTTTTAAGTACATAACTGGTTGTGATCCCAAACTTATTGTTCAACGTGCGTTTTGTTCCATGAGTTCCACAACGATATCAAATACTACATGCTAGCTCAAGAAAGCACTCCATGCCTTCTTTCCCCTTATTATAAAACGTGACTTGGACGAGTACGAAAAGTCCGTCGTCGCAGAAATCTTTATTTTTTACCTCATACATACTTACTTATACTACTCGTTATGACATCGAATTTTCTTCTCTTCCCCTTGTAATTTGACGTACCTGAACCTGATCCCTCAAGGGAAGTGGGGGCTTACAAGAAATGAGTTATTTCACATTTTATACCCCTTCTCTATTTTAAGCTTCTCTTTTCATAAACCTTATTCAGATTAAAGAATTGAAAAGTCTGATCCTTTTATACTTAAAATGCGATTATTTTCTTTCATTTCGAAGAACTCATTTTACGTATGAAGAAAAAAAGATTCTTTTTTTTTCATTTCTTTCTTGACCTAACTTCTATGAGGCTTTATAAAAGCTCCCAATCTCAATCTCTTTGAATAACGGCACACTTTGAATAAACTCCCTTTCTCAACTTAGTGAGCAGCCAAGCACATCCTTATAAATAAAATACCACATAAAAAGTCATATTTTACTCCTAGCCATTTCCTAAGGCAAAGATAAATAAACTAGCCGCCTTGTCCAACAAATAAAACCTGCATAATAGCATAACCGCAAGCCTAAGCCCCTTTAAATACATACGGGATTCTTGAAAGGTTTCCAAGAAACGGTTCCGAATAAATACGCCAACCCCCTCCATCAATACCGATGCATCTACCCACAAAAAAGCATTAACCAGGACGATGATAGCGAAAGTAAAAGTATCCATATAGAGTAAAAAGTTGTAAATAGAACCCAATAAAAAGAAGCCCACAATGTGTCAGCCATTTACTTAAGATACTCAACTTCAAATAAAACTCACGGGTATTTTCACAAGGTATGCATCTTTCAGGCCAACTCAAACGCAGGAACCATTCTCAAAATTATACATACCATTTGAAAACATCACATCCAAATATTCTAGCTTGGTCAATACAATCCTGCCAACATGTACAATGTAATGTACTGCCAGTAAAATAGAGCAGGACAGAGACAGAAGGTAGAAAAGAAACTTCCAAAATAAACCTTCAAAAATATATCCAATGCCATTCAAATTGAGTTCATTGACAATACTTGCAACTGACAACTGAGGCTAGCTATTTCCGTCCAAATACCAATGGCCCAACAACGACAGAAAGAACGTTATCTCCATCCATCCCTTGATGATTACATTCACATACATCCTAAACCCCCATTATGTTTACACTATATTCTTCTACTCCTTTTAACTGACTACCAACCATCATTATTATAGCTTGGGCTACTCAACAACTACCCAAAAAATTGACAACGGATTCTCAGCTTTTTATATTTGAGACGGTTTAATTCTACATCGAAGGCTCTCAGACTAAATAAAAAAAACTCGATCTAAGATCAACAAACTATACCAAGCGCTTGCAAGCACCGCATCAGCATGTTCCTTCATCATGATTCTGCTTTGCCTTCGTCACCATTTAGTTCATTCGTGGTGGCTTTCTCTATCGAAAAAGGAACCCAACGAAAGACATCTTTAACTAGGCGGCTGCCAAAGAATACTTAAGCTAATAGGCCCTCTTTGCATTTACTGTTTGAACACGGAGTCAGATACCAAACGAACTGGTTTCTTTTCAGTAAAAGGACGAGATCGTCTACTGTACATCATTATCATGTCCCACTCTCATAGCGTGGGCCAATTATTCTTTGTCCCAACGAACGATCCAGAAGTGCACGTAGGTTGGGTTGATTTCGAAGACAAGGTCTTTCTTCCAAGTAGTTAATGTTAGTGATGTTCGTCTTTAGACAAAGGAAACAATGTGATGATAGTGATTCCGTGCATACTTACATAATATTGTGAGCACTCTCCTCTTGGCCAAGAAAGACATAGACACAAGAGCCAGCCACCGTGAACATGGAAGACGAAATGCTTTCACCTCGTTTATTGTTCTAGGTACTATCCAATAACCTACCAACGTGATATTTTACTCCGTCAACGAGTACGCCTATTGCGGTACTTACCGTACAGTGCAGGTACTTATTTTACTGATAGTAGTGATGCAGAGCGGTGCACATACTTGTATTTTAATAGAATATTGCTGATTATATGCTCACGTTTATAACAATTTATTTATACTTCATACCCGTTTCGACTTTATTTTCTCGTTCTGCTCTCCCTTGCAATAATTTTGAAGCAAGATAATCAGATCTACACATCAACCTTGGAATGGGCTCTGCTATCTGCACTCGGGAAGGTTATTTTTTACTTGTTCTCGCATAAAAATCTTCCCCTTTGGCTAATGTATTTTCCAGGGTGACTAAACTGCACAAATACTTGCCTACTCAATACTTAGAGTATATAATAGAAGATATATACATAGATATATATATATATATTGGATACTCTAAGACTCAATATGCTCTGTGGTGTACTTTATACTCTGCCATAGTTCCAAAGCGTAGTTATTGGTAATTTTTATTCATTCTTCAGATATTACAAATGCAAGTAAGAGGTGTACTTCTACAATTGCTGCCGCAAAGCTCTTAAGAATCATGAGACAACTTTCTAGTGTCATGAAACCATATACCACTCTTTGAGCACTATTAGGTCTATAAGTTGCATAGGTATGTGCTTTACTTTCTATGTATCAACCACGCACGGTGCAGTACAATGATCCTACACAGATTTTGTCTGCATTAACAAACTTTAACCGATGCTTGTAGTTGGAGTTGGAAGCATGTACTATACTATAGACAGAGAATTTCTCCCTCGAGCTGCTTTCCCCTTGACTTGGACTTGAGCACACAGTTAGTTGCTTGTGTATAGTTAGCAAAATCTGTAATGATGTGCTCATGTTAAGGATCTCTTTATCTTTGGATGCACGTAAGCGAACAAGATCTCAAAAGCCAGTCCACCATTTCTGCCTCCCTTCTCTTCTCATTAAGTAAGAATATTTGAACCGTTTGGTGGCAATTAGCTAGGGCCCTGAAACTAAAGAAAAGTACAATGTCGAGGAATACATGTTCCGTAGTTTACATAGAAATGTTTCACTAGGTAAGCTACTGGCTACTACAAGTACAAACTATGTTGTTTTGGTCGGTAGGAATTTTGATTTCGAACAATGAGTTGGAGGAAAGGTTGGCTCATCCATTCTAATTCTGACAAACTCTCACATGAAGACCGTCATGAATAAACATGAACAAGAACAAATGAGAGGCATTGCAAGTGTACTCCCATTTTAGAGGTTCATTAGTATTCCACAAGTACTAGATGACATCGAAATATAAAGCTTCGAGACGCTGCAGGAAATGATTCCAGTTTAAAATTACTCCTTGTTTTTGAGTCACCACAGCGAGCAACCATAAAAGTTACTGTCTAGCGAAACCAACTCAATCTCGGGATCAGAATCAAACTAAGGTACTTAAAACTATTCAATGGCAGTTTTAGTTTTTGAACTAAACCTTTGACTTTATCTGAAGAAACAATACAGCTGAGCTCAAGTAAGCACAACTCGTTGCAATGAATTTCTTTGTAAATCTGGTTACAGCCCAAAATTAATGCAACGTAGAGAGATAATTTTAACTGCCTAATTTTTGCTGGTCTTTAAATTTACTACATCGTATTTTTCGGAACCCGAACTACAGCCCAGTTTAATTTCAGTTCAACTGAATGTTAAAATTGACCCTCCAAACACTAGAAGTAAATAGTATCTGGCTGAATTTCAAAATCGAATGTACTAAAGTTTTATTTTGAAAATATTGGTTTTTACTAGGCTTAAAAAGCGCGATGAAGTGAAATGCCTTTGGTTCTTGGTTGGACCATCCGACGCTCTGAATTGGATACGATCTTACAAGCGGGCAATAAAGGGACAGTTGAATACATACATTCTTCCCCACCAGTTTCACCGTTAATGTCTCTCTATTTCTACGGTCGTGAGGGCTATGCATTTGGAAGTTTGTATCCTGTATACATATTCAAGAGAAGAACAAACGATAGATTCCTGTCCGTACTAAGATCATCTTGTCTCATGTTCCATAGAACAGTATAAAGAAACTCTAATCATCCACGCCAGATCCTGTTTCTCAGAGGGCAAAAAGAAATAATACTTTCTTTCTGTTTATTCTTTTGACTTCCGGACTCACAAGTTTCTCTGCAGAGTATCACTATCTCTTGTCTCTTTTCATCGTGAAACATCTTTTTGATAGAAAACATCAACTATATATAACTTCTATTGTAGCGAAATTAAGAAACTTGTGCTATAGATTGGGTTGCATTACATAAGAACTATTTCTAAAACTACTTTTACCAAATAATGCCAACTAAACTTTCTTCTTCGAGGGATTATGAGCCAAAAAGTCTGTTTATCGCTTTCTTCTGACAAAATATTGAAGATTTTTATACTTCAAACTAGTCGGATAAGCCCATATAAAATATGGAATAGGGATTAGCTGGACTGAGTATTGCCCTCCAGCACGTGTGCTATAGTCTTCACTCTCTACGGTAACGTTCCTAGCCATAAGAGTATTTGACAGAAGTTTACTTTTGAATTTGAACACACGGATTAAAGTTATTACCTGAACGATTATATAATTTTTTTAACTTACCAAGTACCACATAGCTGACCATCTGGGGTCATTTAATGAGAAAGACTTCGACCTCCTTGCAGCTCGACTTCTTCCACCACCGCCACCAGTTCCGGGCGATTTTACTGGTAGGGCTTGGGAGTATGAGAGAAAGTCACGCTTGGATCTTCTCTTGGCTTTCTGTTGTTCAGCCCATCTCACCTATAATCCAATTGCAATTCATGTCAGCAACTGGCAATATTAAACTAAATATCTCACTCCGAAAAAACCTATCATCGCTATAAAAGCGGATAAAGCCTGTTTCTTTTAAAAAATAAATAATAAACATGTGTAAGTAAGCACATGGCATAAAATGATATTGTTAACCTAACAATGAATACGTAAATAATTCTTAGAGAATAGTAGATATCTATTATGTATTAAGAAAAAAGCCGTTTCATGACACATCCACATCGTATACCGAACATTAATATAGCACTTCACCATTGCTCTGCTAACATTTATTATGAAATTATATTTTTAGCAAATATAAACTTTTAATTGTCCTCTGCAAATGTAGAAACTACGGAGTTTGAACTAAACAGAACGGCTACGCAAAAAAGTATTACGGAATACAAGGAATGAATATGAATCTTCTATGGATTAGTGATTTTACCGTCAGCCTTCTAGAATAAAAAGATTCCATTTCATGGATTTGAATGCCACCGAGGACAACTGCTGCGTATTAAATGTAACAGCAATTATAACTGAAAACTAAATTGTGGAACGAACCATCATCGTTCTTATCTCTCTAACCTAACATTTAACGTTTCATAGCATCAAAATTTACTTCTTCGGTAATGGTACGTACCGCAACCTCTCCAGTTAGTCTTGCATGGATGCTGGAATGTGGCTCGACAGACCTCTTAGCAACTTTTCTGTGGACAAGGTGGTAGTAATCGGGAAAAATCTGGAATCAAAAAGAGATCAGAAATTCATTAGAATCATTTACTCTTTTTCATATTTTCTGGCTCATTATTCTACAAGCATCCGTTTACTAAGCATACTTACTTTGGAATTACACTTTCAAACTTTCTTTAATGTAAAAGTAGCAGTGAAGTCCTCTAAAACATTTGAATAAATACAGGGTTCAACACCCATTAAAGGAAATGCACTTTCTTTCTGTCTTATCTTCCTAGAGTGTAATCTACCTTGTTAACTTAAGGGTACTCTTTGTATTCAGTAAATAAATAAATAAATATCGCACAACACTATATAGAACGGTGGACTATTTTTGACCCAACCAAAAGGTCAAACGGCGTTTTCGTCTTTTCATGTAGAATGTCAATATTCTGGCTTTCGTTACGTCCGTTAACCACGGACGGTTAATTTAACCTAAAAATATGTACCTGAACTATCTAGTTTGCTAGAACCAACATAAAAGCGTAGAGTTTGAAAACACCTGCGGTCTAGGTTGGTTGTGGTACGGGTACAGTATATGAGTTGCCATATATTCCGTTTAATACTACTCGCCTTGTAAATTCTCTTTTCAGATTGGAGTTTGAATCTACAAAAAAGTAATGAAACAGATAAAAGGAGTTAAATTCAATATACTTAGCTTTGATCGTACTAAGCTTAGGGAAATTCATTTAGAGTCTGTACTATTTCTGTAGAGAAATGAGCGAATTTTTTTCTGTAACTTTGCCTCGAACAAAATCTAGGACTATACTTGATATGTCGTTCGTCGCATAAACGAATCAGACGTGTCTATTTTAATACTTCTTTACGCATAGTGGACTGGGTAACAAATGAAAAGGTTTCCGTTCATGGAAACTGCATTTTATCATAGTTGATAGTTTTTCTCCCAAATCATTGCAAAATTATGAACGAATAAAGATTTACTATCCAAATCTTTGCTACCATTTGTTTTTTCTTCAATATGAAGATAAAATAAACCGTTGTAAACGGGCGTAACGAAAGGCATGTAATTGGAACGCGCGGTGTGTGCAGAGTGAGCGCGCGGTGTGTGCGGAGTGAGCGCGCGGTGTGTGCAGAGTGAGCGCGCGGTGTG